>JAAIUW010000210.1:0-47460 GCA_014851425.1 Senna tora | reverse complement strand
TTTAGATGGACCACTAAACCGCCATTTAAAAGTAGTTAGTGACCCTAAACCTAGGTAAATTAATTAGAGGATGTAATTAACCAACCTGACAATTAACAAGCGTAATCAAATACCATCAATGAAGCAAATGGGCAATTTAACATAGACTAGAATTCAACTCAACAAATACCATTGTCATTAGAGTAACTTCCACAATGAATCAAACACTACAATAAGATTTAACCAAATCCAATGTAATCAAAACCCACAATGGGAGAATGAAAATACAAATCACAAATCTATATCAATCCTAATATCCAGCTACAACAAAGTTAAGTTCCACAACCATGGAACCCCAATCAATACAAACCCATCAATATCAACAAAATAAAAATGAATCTATAAAGAGAAGTAGAAGGAAAACAAGAAAAAACTCCCTATTGGATGCCATAGCTCAAGTCCTAATCATCCACCTCCAAAGCACAAGAGATTTAGCCATTCATGGATGGGACAAATGCTTTACCAAGCTCCTCCAACCCTTGCTTGGCCATGGATGATGATGGAAGTTGCTGGATATTGATGTGGATGGGTGTAGAGAGTGAAGAATATGAAGAGGAAATGGGGAATGTGGCTGAGAATGTGAGAGAGACTTGAGAGAATGAGAGCATGAGTGAGTGAATGTGTTCTCCCATGAGTGGGTTTTTCTCCAAATTAGGTTAAGGGCCTCCAAAACACCAGAATATTCCTTCCAATACGACCTAAGATACTCCCCTTGTGGTAAAATGCTGAGAAGGTGGGCCCACAATCAGTTTCAGCTCTTAAAATCGCGAGAAAATTGTGCAGATCAGGTGTACTCGCTGGCGGCGGGTCATCTACCCGTTGGCAGCGGGTGGATTACTCGAAACGCGCGCTTGCCCTTTAAACTGAGGTCCACCCGCTGCCAGCTTGCAAGGCTACCCGCTGGCAGCGGGTTGTACAGTAGAACAGGCCCAAAAATTCCTTTAAGCTTCAAATCTTGTACCGGCTTCACTTTCCAGCTTCTTTCTCGACCTCTAGCACTTGAATCCTTGCTATTCCTCAAGCTATTTGACCTACAATTCAACCAGAAAAAATTGTGAAGCTCTCAAGTTAATAAAACTAGAGAATTATCGCAATTTATTCAATAAAAACATACAATTAGCAAGATTGTTATTTAAGTCCTTAAGTGCCCTTGAATAACATTAAATCATGAATAATGACTCTTTAAACTCAACAAAATCTTGTCAAATGCCAAAACATACAAGGATAAATATCGATATTATCACTAAACCCCAAACCCTAAACCCTAAACCGCAAATCCAGACCATAAACCCTAAACCCTAACTCTTAAATCCTAAACCCTGAACCCCAAAGCCGAAACCCTGAACCCCAAACACCACAAGCTAAACCGTAAAACCTAAACCCGAAACCCGAAACCCTAAACCCCACCCTAAACCCTAAGCCCTAAAACCTAAACCCTAAACCCTAAACTCCAAACCCCAAACCCTTAACCCTAAGCACGAAACCCTAAACCCTAAACAACCCTAATCCCTATAACCCAAACCCCAAACTCTCACTCTAAACCCAACCTTTAAACCCTAAACCCCAACAATAAAACTAAGAGTAAATTACTCTACCCTCCTCTAAGAGATGTTGAAATTACACTACCCTCCCCTCTAGTTTTGAAAATTACACTGCCCTCCTTGAGAGATCAAAAGTCCTTACACTTTGATCCAAAACACCATTCTCCAATTAAAAAATAGTCTAAAAGGTCAAATTTTTTCAACTTCCAATACAATAAATATTCATGACTAAATTACCCCTCACAAAAGAATGAAACTTTGTAAAATGTGACCTATACATACTTTCATCCTCTTATAATAACATTGTTTCATTTTTTTATTGTCTTTTTATTTTATTTTATTAGTATTTAGAGTAATTATTATTGTTAACAAAATCAAATTCTAAAAAAAAAAGTCTGTAACTTAAAATAGTTTACAAATTTTTTATATTAATAATGTAATGTAATATAAAATATTTATTATTTTACTTAAGTATTGACAATTAAGTTTAATATCTATATATATAAATAATAATAAAATATATCAAAAAAATTTTGTTAGATGTACTAGAATTCAGTTTTATAAATTTTTTTTTGTAAAGATTCAGTTTTATAAATTTCGATAAAACATAACGTTAAACATTTTTTATCTTCTGTGAGGGTCAATTTAGTCATGAATATTTATTAGTCATTAATATTTATTATATTGACATTTTAGACCTTTTTTTTAATGGGAGAATGGTGTTTTGGATCAAAGTGTAATGACTTTTGATCTGTGCCGGGAGGGCACTGTAATTTTGCAAACTAGAGGGGAGGGCAATGTAATTTTAGCATCTCTCAGGGGAGGGCAGTATAATTTACTCTAAAACTAAATGCAAAACTCAAAACCTTAAACCCTTAAACACGATGCCCCAAACCATAAACTCTAAACCCCAAACCCTAGGCCCTGAATCCTATACCCTTAACCATTAAAACTAAACAACCCTAAACCCTAAACCCTAATCCAAAACCCCAAGCCCTATACCGCAAACCCTAATCGTAATGCCCCAAACCGTAACCCTAAACCCTAAACCCCAAATCCTAAACTCTAAATCCTAAACCTTAAACCCCAAAATCCAAACCCCAAACCCCAAACCCTGAACCCTGAACCTTGAACCCGAAACCCTTCACCTTAAACCCCAAACCCTAAACCCCAAACACTAAACCCTAAACCCCAAACCCTAATCCCTAAACCTTAAACCCCAAACCCTCAACCCTAAACACCCCACCAGAAACCCTAAGCCCCAAACTCTAAACCCCAAAACCCTAAACTTTAAACCCGAAACCATAAACCCGAAACTATAAACCCCAAACCCTCAACCCTCAACGCTAAACCCATAAACAGAAACCTCAAACCCTAAACCCTAAACCCCAAACCCCAAACCCTAACCCCTAAACCTTAATCCCTAAGCCCTGAACCATAAACCCCAAACCCTAAACCGCGAACCCCTCCACCTTAAACCTCAAATTCGAAACCCCAAACCCTTAACCCTAAAACCTAAACCCTAAACCCTAAAACCAAAACCCTAAACCCCATACGCTAAAACCTAAACCCTAAAGCATAAACCCAAAACCCTAAAGCCGAAACCATAAACCGTAAACCGTAAACCCTTTCCCTAAACCCTAAACTTTAAACCCTAAACTCCAAATGCTAAACACGAAACGCTGAACCCCAAACTCTGAACCGTAACCTTAAACCGCAAACATTCAACCCTAACCCCCAAACCCTGGTCCATAAACCACAACCAAAACCGCAAAACCTCAATCCTCAACATTCAACACTAAACCCGAAACCCTACACCCGTAACCCGAAACCCCAAACACTAAATCCAAAACCCCAAACTCTAAATCTTAAACCCTAAACCCCAAACCCTACACCCTAAACCCGAAAACCTTATCCCTAAACCATAAACCCCTCTCCCCAAACCATAAATCGCTAACCAAAAACCCAAACCCCAACCCAACACCCTAAGCAACAAACCCTAAACCCTAAACCCTTAGCCTAAACCCCAAACTTTAAACCCGAAACCCTAAATACTAACCCCAAAACCCTTAATCCCAAATCCCAAACCCTAAACCCCAAAACCTAAACCCTAAACCCTAAACCCTAAACACTAAACCCTTAACACCAAACACCAAACCACAAACCCTAAACCCTAAGCCCCAAACCCTAAACCCTAAACAACACTAAAACCTACACTATAAACCCCGAACCCAAACCCTAGCCCTAAAGCCTAGACCCCAACCGATAAAACTAAATGCTAAACTCGAAATGTTAAACTCCAAACTCGATGCCCTAAATCTGAAACCCTATCCCTGAACCCTAAACTTTAAACCTTAAACCGTAAACCCCAAACCCTAAAATTAATAATCTAAACCCAAAACCCCAAACTCCAAACCCTAACCCTAAATTTGAAAATTACAACCCTGAACCCCAAACCATAAAAGTAAATGCTAAACTCGAAACCTTAAACTCAAAACCCGATGCCCAAATCCAAAACCCTATCCCGAAACTCCAAACTTTAAACCCCAAACCCTAAACTCTAAACCCTAAACCCCAAACCTTAAATTCCAAATGCCAAACCCTAAACCCTAAACCCCAAACCCTAAACACTAAATCCTTAACCCTAAACTCGAAACCCTAAGCCCAAATTCCTAAACTGCAAACCCTAAACCCTAAACCCAAAACCCTAAATCCCAAACCCTAAACCCTAAACCCTCAACCCCAGACCCTAAATCGTAAACCGTAAACCCGAAACCCAAAAACCCTAAACCTTAAACCCGAAACCCTAAACCCTAAACCCTAAACCCAAAACACTAAACCCTAAACCCTAAACCTAAACCCTAAACCCCAAACCCTAAACCCTAATAACTAAACCATAAACCTTAATCTCCAGACACTGATCCCTAAACCCTAAACCCTAAAACCTTAACCCCAAACCCCAAACCCCAAACCCTAAACCCAAAACCCTAAACCCTAAACCCCAAATTCTAAACCCAAAATCCTATATCCTAAATGCTAAACCCGAAAGCCGAAGCCCCAAACCCTAACCCTAAACCCCAGACTTTATACCCTAAAACCTAAACCTCAAACCCTAAGCCCTAAGCCCTAAACCCTAAACCCCAAACCCCAAACCCCAAACCCCAAATCTTCAACCCTAAACCTTAAACTCTAAGCCCTAAGCCCTAAACCCCAAACCCTAAAACCTAAACCCCATACCCTAATTTCTAAACCGCAAACCCTAAACCCTAAATCTTAAATCCTAAATGCTAAACACGAAACCCTAAACCTGAAACAAGAAGCCCCAAATCCTAACCCTAAACCCCAGACTTTATACCCTAAACCCTAAACCCTAAACCATACACCCTAAACCCCAAACCCCAAACCTTAATCCCTAAAACCCAAACACTAAATCCAAAACCGTACACCATAATCCTAAACCCTAAACCCCAAAGTCCAATCCCCAAACCCTTACCCTAAACCCTAAACGTAAAAACCTAAACCCGAAACCCTATATCGTCAAGGCTAAACCCTAAACTCAAAACCCCAAAACCTTACCCTAAACCCTAAACCCCAAAACCCAAACCCTAAACCTTAAACCCCAAATCCTTAACCCTAATCCCTAAACCCTAAATCCTAATCCCTAAACCCCAAACCCCAAATCGTAAACCGTAAAACCCAAACCTTTACCCAAAACGCCAAACCCCAAACACAAAACACTAAACCTTAAAATCTAAACTCGAAACCCTAAACCCTAAACCGTAAACCGTAACCCCAAACCCTAAACCCTAAACTCTAAACACCAAACCCTAAACCCCAAACCCCAAACCCTAAACCCTATACAATAAACCGTAAAACCCAAACCCCTAATCCTAAACCCAAAGCCCTAACAGTAAATTATACACCCCAAACCCTAAACCCTAAACCTTAAATCCCAAACTCTAACCCTAAACCCTTAACCCTATACTTTAAACCCTAAACCCGAAACCCTAAACACTAAATGCTACACGCAAAACCCTGAACCCCAAACCTTAAACTCCAAACCCTAGCCTTAAACCCCAAAAGTTAAACCCTAAATCCTAAACACTAAACCCCAAACCATCAACCCTCAATGCTTTATCCCAAAACCCAACACCCGAAACCCTAAACCCTAAACCCCAAACCTAAAACCCTAAACACTAAACCCTAAAACCCCAAACCATAAACCCCAAATCGTAAACCTTAAACCTCAAACCCTGAACCCCGAACCCAAAATCCTAAACCCTATACCCCAAATCCTAAACCATAAACCCTAAATCCAAAAACAATAAACTCCAAACCCTAAATCCTAAATCCTAAACTCCAAACTGAAATCCTAAACCCCAAATCCCAAACACTAAACCCTAAACCCTAAACCTTAAACCACAAAACCTGAACCCTGAACCCTAAATCGTAAACCGTAAACCCTAATCCATATGCCCTAAATCCTAAACTTTAAACCTTGAGCCTCAAACCCCAAACCCTAAACCCTAAACCCTTAACCCCAAACCATAAACCCTAAATCCCAAATGTCAAACCCGAAACCCTACCCTGAAACCCTAAACTCTAAACCCTAATCCATATGTCGTAAATCCTAAAACCTAAACCCTAAACTCTAAACCTCAAATGTCAAACCCTAAACACGAAACCCTAAACCCTAAACTCAAACACAAAACCCTAAACTCCAAACCCTAAATCCCAAACCCCAAACCCTAAACCCTAAACCCTAAATCCTAAACCCCGAACACTAAACCCTAAACCGCAAACCCAAAACCTCAAACCCTAAATCCCAAACCCTAAACCCTAAACCCCAAACCCTAAACCCAAAACTCCAAACCCTACACCCCAATCCTAAACCCAAAATTTTAAAACCTAAACCCTAAACCATAAACCATAAACACAAAACCCTTAACGAGAAACCCCAAACCCTAAAGCCTAAAGCCTAAAGCCTAAACCATAAACCATAAACCCAAAACCCAAAACCCCAAACCCAAAACACTAAACTCCAATCCCTAAACCTTAAACCCTAAACCCTAAACCCTAAACCCTCAAGCCTAAACCCTAAAACCGAAACTCGAAACCTAAACCCTAAACTCTATATTCCAAACCCCAAACCCCAAATCCTAAAACCGTAAATCGTAAACTCTAAACCCCAAACTCCAAACCGTAAACCCTAAACCTTAAACCGTAAACCCTGAACCCTGAACCCTAAACCTTAGACCTTAAACAATAAACTCTAAACCCTAATCCATATGCCCCAAATCCTAAAAGCTAAGCCCTAAACCCCAAACACTAAGACCTAAACTGTAAACCCTAAATGCCAACCCTTAAACCCCAAACCTTAAATCCAAAAACCTAAACCCAAAACCCTCAACCCCAAACCCTAAACACTAAACCCCAAAGCCTAAAGCCTAAAACATAAACCCTAAACCCTAAACCATAAACCCTAAACCTTAAACCCCAAACCCCAAACCCTAAACCCTAAATCCCAAATCCCAAACCCTAAATAATAAATGCTAAACCATAAACCCTAAATCCTAAAGGCTAAACTCCAAGCCCTAAACCCTGAACCCTAAACTCAAAACCTAAACCCCAAACCCCAAACCCTAAACCCCAAACCGCCAACATGAAACCTCAAACTCTAAACCCTGAACCCCAAATCCTAAACCATAAACTCTAAACCCTAAACTATAAACCATAAATCCTAAACCATAAACTCCAAACCCTAAATCTTGAATTCTAAATTCCAAATCGAAACCCTAAACCACAGACCCTAAACCCTAAAGCTTAAACCCCAAACCCTGAACCCTGAACACTAAAACCCAGACCCTAAACCCTAAACCCTAATCCATATGCCTGAAATCCTAAACCCTAAACCCCAAACCCTAAACCCTAAACGCTAAACCCTAAACCTGAAACACTAAACCCGAAACCCTTAACTTTAATCCATATCCCGTAAATCCTAAAACCTAAACCCTAAACCCTAAACCTTAAACCGCAAACCATAAACCCTAAACCCCAAATTTCAAACCCTAAACACGAAACCCTAAACCCTAAACCCCAAACCTTAAACCCTAAACCCTTAACCCTAAACCCTAAACCCTAAACTCCAAACACAAAACCCTGAACTCTAAAACCTAAACCCTTAATCCTAAACCCTAAACCCCAAACCCTAAAACCTAAACACTAATCCCCGAACCCAAAACCCTAATCCCCGAACCCTAAACCTCTAACCCTAAACCCTAAACCCCAAACCCTAAGCCCCAAACCATAAACCCTAAACCCTAATCCTAAACACCAAATTTTAAAACCCAAACCCTAAACCCTAAACTCTAAACCCTAAACCTTAATCCATAACCCTAAACGATAAACACAAAACCTTTAACGCCAAACCCCAAACCCTAATCCCTAAACCCCAAACCCTAAATCCCATACCCTAAACCATAAACCCTAAATTCTAAACCCCAAACTCCAAACCCTAAACTCTAAACTCGAAACTTAAACACTATAGCCCAAACCCCAAACCCTAAACCCTAAACCCCAAACGCTAAACCCGAATCCTAAAACCAAAACCCTTACCCCCAAACCCTATACCCTAAACCCTAAACCCAAAACCTTAAACCCCAAACCCTAAACCCTAAACTCTAAATCCCAAACCCTAAACCCTAAAGCCTAACTTCTAAACTCTATATTCTAAACTCCAAACCCTAATCCCTAAACTCTAAACCCTTAACCCCAAACCCCAAACCCCAAACCCTAAATCCTAAACCATAAACCCTAAACTCTAAACCCCAAATGCGAAAACCTAATCCCTAAACCCAAAACCCCAAACCCAAAACACTAAACCCCAATCCCAAAACCATAAACCCTAAACCCCAAACCCTAAACCCTATAATCGAAACTCGAAACCTAAACCCTAAACCCCAAACCCTAAACCCCAAATCCTAAAACAATAAACCGTAAACCCCAAATTCCAAACCCTAAACCCTAAACCTTAAACAGTAAACCCTGAACCCTAAACCTTAGACCTTAAACTCTAAATTCTAAACCCTAATCCATATGCCCTAACTACTAGATCCTAAACCCCAAACCCTAAACCCTAAACCTTAAACCTCAAACCCTAAATCCTAAACCGTAAACCCCAAACCTTAAACCCGAAACTCAAATGTCAAAGCCTAAACCCTAAACCCAAAACCCTAAATCCTAAACCCTAAGTTCTAAACCTTAAACCCTAAACTCCAAACCTAAACCCTAAACCATAAACACTAAACCCCAAACCCCAAACCATAAGCCCCACACCTTAAACCCTAGACCCATAACCTCAAACCCTAAACCCTAAACCCCAAATCATAAACCCTAAATATTAAACCCTAAACCTAAACCATAAACCCTAAACCCTAAATCCCAAACCCCAAACCCCAAACCCTAAACCCTAAACCCTAAACACAAAACCCTAAACCCTCTATCCTAAACCGTAAACCCTAAACCCTAAACCTTAATCCCTATGGCCTAAACCATAAACCCTAAACCCTTAGCCCCAAAACCCTATATCCTAAACCGTAAACCATGAACCATAAACCCTATATCCTAAACCGTAAACCCTAAACTCTAAACCCTTAACCCCAAAACACAAACCCTAAACCCTAAACCCCAAATGCCAAACCCTAAACCCTAAACCCAAAATCTCAAACCCTAAATGCTAAACCCCAATCCCTAACCTTAAACCCTAAACCCTATAACCAAAACTCGAAACCCAAACACTAAACCCCAAACCCCAAGCCCCAAATCCTACAGCTGTAAACCGTAAACCGTAAACCCCAAACTCCAAACCCTAAACACTAAACCTTAAACTGTAAACCCTGAACCCTGAACCCTAAACCCTAGACCCTAAACACGACACTCAAAACCCTAATCCATATGCACCAAATCCTAAAACCTAAACCTAAACCATAAACCCTAAACCCCAAACCCTAAACCCTAAACCCTAAACCCAAAACTTTAAACCCTAAACCCCAAATGTCAAACACTAAACCCTAAACCCTAAACTCGAAACCCTAAACCCGAAACCCTAAGTTTTAAACCCTAAACTGTAAATCCTAAACTCCAAACCCTAAACCCTAAACCCTAAACCACAAACCCTAAACACTAAACCCCAAATGCCAAACCCTAAACACTAAACCCCAAACCCAAAACCCTAAACCCTAAGCCCCATACCCTAAATTCTAAACCCTAGACCAATAACCTCGAACCCTAAACCCTAAACCCCAAATTTTAAACACCAAACTGTAAACCCCAAACCTAAACCCTAAACCTTAATTCCTAAACCCTAAACCCTAAACCCTAAACCTTAATCCTAAAACCCTAAACCATAAACCGCAAACCCTTAATGCCAAACCCCAAACGCTAAACCCTATACCCCAAACCATAAACCCCAAACCCTATACCCCAAACCATAAACCCTAAACTGTAAACCCCAAAATACTAAACCCTAAAATCCAAGCCCTAAACCCTAAACTCAAAACCTAAACCCTAAACCACAAACCCTTAACCCCAAATACAAACCCTAAAGCCTAAACCTTAAACCCCAAACCGTGAACCCTAAACCCTAGACCCTCAACACCAAACCCGAATCAATATGCCCCAAATCCTAAACACCAAACCCTGTACCCCAAACCCCAAACCAAAGACCCTAAACCCTACTCCATAAACCCCAAACCCTAAACCCTAAACCCTAAACCCCAAACCAAAACCCTAAAGCCTATACCTTAAACCCTAAACATACAACCCTAAACCTTAAACCCTAAACCGTAAACCTTAATCCCAAAACACTAAACCCGAAGTCCCAAACCCTATTCCCGAAATCCTAAAGCCTAAACCCTTCACTCTAAATCCTAAACCCTAAACCCTAAACCATAAACCGCAAACCTAAACCCTAAACCTTAAATAACAAAACCCAAACCCTAAACCCTAAACCCTAAACCCCAAATCCTAAACCCGAAACCTTAATCCCTAAACCTTAAACAATAAACCTTAAACCCTTAACGCCAAACCCCAAACCCTAAACCCTATACCCCAAACCATAAACCGTAAACTGTAAACCCCAAAACTTCAAACCCTAAACCCTAAACCCCAAAATCATAAACCCTAAACTCCAAGACTTAAACCCTAAACCCTAAACTTAATACCTAAACACCAAAGCCCAAACCCTAAACCCCAAACCCTTAACCCCAAACACAAACCCTAAAGCCTAAACCATAAACTCCAAACCCTGAACTCTAAACCCCAGACCCTCAACACTAAACCCTAATCCATATGCCCCAAATCCAAAAACCCAAATCCCAAATGCTAGACCCCAAACCATAAACCTTAAACCCCAAACCAATGACCCTAAACCCCAAACCCTAAAACCTAAATTCCAAACCAAAACCTTAAAGCCTATACCCTAAACCCTAAACTTCCAACTCCAACTCCAAACCTAAAACCTAAACTGTAAACCGTAAACCCAAAACCCAAAACCCGAAGTCCCAAACCCTAAACTTGAAATCTTAAACCCTAAACCCTACACTCTAAATCCTAATCCCAAAGCCCTAAACCTCAAAGCATATACCTTAAATCCTAAAGGCTAAACTCCAAGCCTTAAACCCTAAACCCTAACGCCAAAACCTCAACCCCAAACACCACACCCTTAACCTCAAACCCCAAGCCCCAAACCCAAACCGAAAAGCCTAAACTCTAAATCCTAAACCCTAAACTCGAAACCGCAAACCGTAAACCCAAAACCCTAAACTCGAAACCCTAAACCCTTATCCCCAAACAGTAAACCCTAAACCCTAAATCCCAAGCCGTAAACCCTTATCCCCAAACCCTAAACCCTAAACCTTAAACTCCAATCCTTGAACCCTGAACCATAAACCCCATACCCTAAACCCTAAACCCTAATCCATATGCCCCAAATCCTAAAACCTAAACACAAAACCCTTAACCCAAAACCCTAAACCTTTAACCCTAAATCCTAAACAACAAACCGTAAACCCAAAATGCTATAGCCTAAACACAAAACACGAAACCGTAAACCCTAAATTCTAAACCCTAAACCCTAAACTCCAAACACTAAGTCCTAAACCCTAAACCATAAACTCCAAACCCTTAACGCCAAACGCTAAACCTTAAACCCTAAACCATAAACCCTAAACCCTAAACCAACAATGCCAATCCCTCAACCCAAAACCCCAAAACCTAAACACTAAACCCCAAACCCTAAACCCTACACCCTAAACCCTAAACTCGAAACCTAAATCCTAAACCCTAAACCCTAAACCCTGATTCCCAAACCCCAAACCCTAAACCAACCCTAAAGTCCAAACCTAAACTCGAAACCCTAAACCATAAACCCCAAACCCTAAATCCCAAATCATAAATGCCAAACCCTAACCCTAAACCCCAAACCCCAAACACCAAACCCCAAACCCTAAACTCCAAACACTAAACTCTAAACCACAAACCCTAAACCCTTAACCCGAAACCCTAAACCCTAAACCCTAAACCCCAAATGCCAAAACCTAAACCCTAAGCCCAAAATCATAAACCATAGACCCTAAACCCTAAATGCAGAACCCTAATCCATAAAACCGAAACCCTAAACACTAAACCCCACACCCTAAACCCTGACCCCTGACCCCTAAACCCTAAACCCCAAACCCCATAGCCTAAACCCTAAACCTAAATCCTAAACCCCAAACGTCAAACCCTAAACCCTTAACCCCAAACCCCAAACCCTAAACCTTAAATCCTATACCCTAAATCTGAAACCCTAAACACTAATCCCTATTCCCAAAACCTGAAACCTAAACCCTAAACCCTAAACACCAAAACTCAAAGCCCAAACCCTTAACCGTAAACTCCAAACCCTAAACCTTAAATCCTGAACCCTAAACTCGAAACCTAAAACCCTAAATCCTGAACCTTAAACCTTAAACCCCAAACCCCAACCCTAAACACTAAATCCAAGACCCTAAACCCTAAAACCGAAACCCTAATCCCTAAACCCCAAACCATATACCCCAAACCCTAAACCCAAAACCCAAATCCCAAACCCCTAACCCTAAAACCTAACCCTAAACCCCAAACACAAAACTCCTAAACCCTTAACCCCAAACCCTAAACCTTTAATCATAAACTCGAAACCCTAAATCCTAAACCCTAACCCTAAACCCTAAACCCCAAACCCTTAACCCTAAACCCCAAACCCCAAGACATAAACCATAAACCCTAAACCCTAAACCCTCAAGCCTCAAGCCTAAACCCTAAACCCCAAACCCTAAACCCTAAACCCTAAATCCAAAACCCGATATCCTATACCCTTAACCCCAAACCCAAAACCTGAAACCCTAAATCCTAAATCCAAAACCCTAAACCCTAAACCCTAAGCCCTAAACCACAAAACACTAAACCCTAAACCTTAAACCATAAACCCTAAACCCAAAACCCAAAACACCAAACCATAACCCTAAACCCCAAACATCAAACCCTAAACCCCAAACCTCATACCCCATACCCTAAACCCTAAACCATAAACTGAAACCCTAAACCCTAAACTGGAACCCTAAACTCTAAACCCTAAAACCCAAACCCTAAACCCTAAACCCTTAACCTTAAACACCAAAACCTAAACCCTAAACCCTAAAACACAAAACCCTAAATGCTAAATCGTAAACCGAAAACCCCAAACCATAATCCTAAACACCAAATCTAATCCTATACCCCAAACCTCAAACCGTAAACTGTAAACCCCAAACCCCAAAACCATAACCCCAAACCCAAAACCTAAACCCTAAATGCAAAACCCTAAATCGAAACCCTATACACTAAACCCTAAAGCCTAACCCCTACAACCATAAAACCAGAAACCGTAAACCCTAAACCGTGAAACTCTAAACCCTAAATCCTTAACCCAAAACCCAAAACACTAAAACCTAAACCCTAAACCTTAAACCCTAGACCCGTAACCCCAAACCCTAAACCCCAAATCCTAAACCCCAAACCATAAACCCTAAAACCTAAACCCCAATCCTCACCCGAAACCCTAAACCCTAAACCCCAAACCTTAAAACCTAAACACTAAACCATAAACCCTAAACCCTAAACCCTAAACCCAAACCTCAAACCCGAAACCCAAAACCCAAAACCCAAAACCCTACACCCTGAATCACAAACCATAAACCCCAAACCCTAAACCCCCAAACTAAACCCCAAACCTAAACCCCAAACCCTAAACCCTAACCTTAAACTCCAAACATAAAACCCTAATCCGTTAACCCCAAACCCTAAACCGTTAACCATAAACTCGAAACCCTAAATCCCAAACCCTAACCCTAAACACCAAACCCTAATCCTAAACCCTAAACCCCAAACCCTAAACCATAAATCCTAAACCCTTAACCCCAAACACAAAACCCTAAACACTAAACCCCAAATCCTAAACCCTAAACCCCAAACCCTAAACCTTAAACCTTAAATCCAAAACTCGAAACCCTATACCCTTAACCCGAAACCACAGAACCTAAACCCAAAACCCAAAACCCTAAACCCCAAACCCTTAACCCCAAACTCTAAACACTAAACCTTAAACCCCGAAACCCCGAAACCCTAAAACCTAAAAACTAAACCCCAAACCTTAAACCCTAAACCCTTAAACCCTAAACCCTAAACCCTTAAACCCAAAACCCAAAACCCTAAGCCCTAAACCCCAAAGCCTAAAGCCCAAACCATAAATCCTAACCTGCAAACCCTGACCAAAAACCCGAAACCCTAACCATAAACCCCAAACCCTAAACCATAAACCCCAAACGCCAAACCTTAAACCCTAAACCCTAAACCCTAAACCCTAAACCCTTAACCCCAAACCCCAAACCCCAAACCCTAATCTTTAAACACTAAACCCTAAACCTTAAACTCTAAAAACTAAACCCAGAACCTTAAACCCTAAACCCTTAACCCCAAACTTGAAACCCTAACCCTAAACCCAAAACCCTAACACTAAACCCTTAACCCGAAAACCTACACCCCAATCCATCATCCTAAACCCAAACCATATCCCTAAACCCTAAATCGCAAACCCTAATAAACCCCAAACCCTAAAACCTAAACCTTAAACCCCAGACCGTAAACCTAAACCCTTAACCCTAAACCTTAAACCCTAAAACCCTAAACCCTAAACCATTAACCCCGAAACCCCAAACCCCAAAACCAAAACCATAAACCTTAAAACCCTAAACTCCAAACCCTAAACCCTAAACCCCAAACCCTAAACACTAAACCCTAAACCCAAAACCCTAAACCCTAAACCCTTAACCCCAAACCCCAAACCCTAAACCCTTAACCCCAAACAATTAACTGGAAACCCAAACCCTAAACCCTAAACAATAAACCGTAAACTGTAAACCGTAAACCCTAAACCCCAAACCCTAAACCATAAACCCAAAACCCCAAACTATAAACCCTAGACCCTAAACAAAAAACGCCAAACCCTACCCCTAAACCCTAAACCACAAACCCTAAGCCCTAAACTATTAACCCTAAACCCTAAACTGAAACCCCAAACCCTAGACCCCAAACCTAGAACCCTAAACCCTAAACCCTAAACCCAAAACCCAAAACCGTAACCGCAAACCATAAACCGCAAACCCTAAACCCTAAACCCAAACCCCAAACCCTAAACCCCAAAACCTAACCCTGAACCCCAAACCCAAAACCGTAAACCTCGAACTCTTAACAATAAACCCTAAAGCCTAAACATTAAACCCGAAACCCTAAGCCATAAACCCCAAACCCTAACCCTAAACCCCAAACGCCAAACTCGAAACCATAAATCCCAAACCCTTAACCCTAAACCCCAAGCCCTAACCCTACACCCTAAACGTTAACCCTAAACCCCAAACCCCAAACCCTAAACCATAAACCCCAAACCACAAGACCGAAACCCTAAACCCTTAACCCTAAACCCTATATCCTAAACCCCGAAACCCTAAACCATAAACCCTACACCTTAACTCTAAACCCTTAACCCACAACCATAAACCCTAAACCCTTGACCCCAAACCACAAACCCTAAACCCTAAACTACAAATCCCTAACCCCAAACCCAAAACCCTAAACAATAAACCCCAAACACTTAACCCCCAAACCCTACACCTTAAACCCTAAACTCGGAACCCCGAAACCCTAAACCCTAAACCCTACACCTTAAACCCCAAACCCTAAACTCTATATCACTAAACCGTAAAGCCTAAACCCTAAACGCTAAACCCAAATCCCTCAACACCAAACCATAAACCCCAAACCCTAAAGCCCAAACCATAACCCTAAACCCCAAACCCTAACCCAAAACTCCAAACCACAAACCCTAGACCATAAACCTGAAACACTTAACCCTAAACCCTTAACCCAAAACCCTTAAACCCTAAATCCCTAATCGAAACCATAAGCCGTAAAACCTAAAACCATAAACCCTAAACCCTAAACTACAAAACCCTAAACCCTAAACCCTAAACCCTTAACACTAAACCCTAAACCCCAAACCTTAAACCCTAAACTCTAAACCCTAAATCATTAACCCTAAACCCTAAGTCGAAATCCCAAACCCTAAACCCAAAACCCTAAACACTAAACCAAAAACACAAACCCTAAACCCCAAACCCAAACCCCAAAACCTAACCCTAAAGCCCAAACCCAAAAACCTAAACCCTAAACCCCAAACCCCAAACCCTAAACCTTAAATGCTAAACCCTAAACCCTAAACCATAAACCTCTCACCCTAAACGCCAAACCCAAAACTCTAAACCCAAAACCCTAACCCTAAACCCCAAACCATAAACCATAAACCTCAAACCTATAACCTTAAACCCCAAATCCTAACCCTAAACCCAAAACCCCAAACCCCAAACCATAAACCCTTAACCCCAAACCATAAACCGTAAACCGTAAACCGTAAACCGCAAAGCCTAAACTCCAAACCCTAACCTTAAACCTCAAACCCAAAACCCTAAACCGCAAACCCCAAGCCCTTAACCGCAAACCCCAAAACCTAAACCCTAAACCCTAAACCCAAGATCCAAAACCCGAAACCCTATACCCTTAACCCCAAATGCAAAACCCTAAACCCCAAACCCTAAACCCTAAACCCATAACCCCAAACCTTAAACACTAAACCCTGACCCCAAACCCAAAACCCAAACCTTAAACCCTAAACCCCAAACCCAAACCCTAAACCATAAACCCCAAACCCTTAACCCCAAAGCCCAAATTCTAAACCCTAAACACTAAACCCTAAACCCTAAACCCCAAAACCCTAAACCCTAAACCTTAAAACCCTTAACCCTAAACCCCAAACCCTAAACCTTAAACACCACAATATATACCCCAAACCCGAAACCCTAAACCCTAAACCCTAAAACCCTAAACCCTAAACCCCGAAACCCTAAACCTTAAACTCTTAACCCTAAACCCAAAACCCTAAACCCCGAAACCCTAAACCTTAAACTCTTAACCCTAAACCCAAAACCCTAAACCCTAAAACGCTAAACCCTAAACGCTAAACCCGAAACCCTATACCCCATACCCTATACCCTAAGCCCTGAACCCCAAACCCTAAACCTCAAACTCAAAACCCTTAACCATAAACCCCAAACTCTAAACACTAAACCATAAACCGCAAACCCTTAACCCCAAACCCTAAACCCTAAACGCTAAACCCTAAACCCTAAAGATTAAAACCTAAACCCAAACCCCAAACCCCAAATCCGAAACCCTAAACCCTAAACCCTGAACCCCAAACCCCAATCTGTAAACCCGAAACCCTATGCCCTAAATGCCAAACCCTAAACCCTATACCATAAACCACAAACCCCAGACCCTTAACCCCAAAACCTAAAACCTAAACCTTAAACCCAAACCCCAAACCCTAAACCATAAATCCTAAACCCTTAACCCCAAACACAAAACCCTAAACACTAAACCCCAAATCCTAAACCCTAAACCCCAAACCCTAAACCTTAAACCTTAAATCCAAAACTCGAAACCCTATACCCTTAACCCGAAACCACAGAACCTAAACCCAAAACCCAAAACCCTAAACCCCAAACCCTTAACCCCAAACTCTAAACACTAAACCTTAAACCCCGAAACCCCGAAACCCTAAAACCTAAAAACTAAACCCCAAACCTTACACCCTAAACCCTTAAACCCTAAACCCTAAACCCTAAACCCTTAAACCCAAAACCCAAAACCCTAAGCCCTAAACCCCAAAGCCTAAAGCCCAAACCATAAATCCTAACCTGCAAACCCTGACCAAAAACCCGAAACCCTAACCATAAACCCCAAACCCTAAACCATAAACCCCAAACGCCAAACCTTAAACCCTAAACCCTAAACCCTAAACCCTTAACCCCAAACCCCAAACCCCAAACCCTAATCTTTAAACACTAAACCCTAAACCTTAAACTCTAAAAACTAAACCCAGAACCTTAAACCCTAAACCCTTAACCCCAAACTTGAAACCCTAACCCTAAACCCAAAACCCTAAACACTAAACCCTTAACCCGAAAACCTACACCCCAATCCATCATCCTAAACCCAAACCATATCCCTAAACCCTAAATCGCAAACCCTAATAAACCCCAAACCCTAAAACCCAAACCCTAAACCCTAAACCCTAAACCTAAACCCTAAACCATAAACCCTAAACCCTAAACCATTAACCCCGAAACCCTAAACCCCAAACACTAAACCCTAAACCCTAAACCCCTAAATCCCAAACCCTAAACCCCAAACCCCAAACCCTAAAGACTAAACCTTAAACCCAAAACCCTAAACCCTAAACCCTTAACCCCAAACCCCAAACCCTAAACCCTTAACCCCAAACAATTAACTGGAAACCCAAACCCTAAACCCTAAACAATAAACCGTAAACTGTAAACCGTAAACCCTAAACCCCAAACCCTAAACCATAAACCCAAAACCCCAAACTATAAACCCTAGACCCTAAACAAAAAACGCCAAACCCTACCCCTAAACCCTAAACCACAAACCCTAAGCCCTAAACTATTAACCCTAAACCCTAAACTGAAACCCCAAACCCTAGACCCCAAACCTAGAACCCTAAACCCTAAACCCTAAACCCAAAACCCAAAACTGTAACCGCAAACCATAAACCGCAAACCCTAAACCCTAAACCCAAACCCCAAACCCTAAACCCCAAAACCTAACCCTGAACCCCAAACCCAAAACCGTAAACCTCGAACTCTTAACAATAAACCCTAAAGCCTAAACATTAAACCCGAAACCCTAAGCCATAAACCCCAAACCCTAACCCTAAACCCCAAACGCCAAACTCGAAACCATAAATCCCAAACCCTTAACCCTAAACCCCAAGCCCTAACCCTACACCCTAAACGTTAACCCTAAACCCCAAACCCCAAACCCTAAACCATAAACCCCAAACCACAAGACCGAAACCCTAAACCCTTAACCCTAAACCCTATATCCTAAACCCCGAAACCCTAAACCATAAACCCTACACCTTAAACTCTAAACCCTTAACCCACAACCATAAACCCTAAACCCTTGACCCCAAACCACAAACCCTAAACCCTAAACTACAAATCCCTAACCCCAAACCCAAAACCCTAAACAATAAACCCCAAACACTTAACCCCAAACCCTACACCTTAAACCCTAAACTCGGAACCCCGAAACCCTAAACCCTAAACCCTACACCTTAAACCCCAAACCCTAAACTCTATATCACTAAACCGTAAAGCCTAAACCCTAAACGCTAAACCCAAATCCCTCAACACCAAACCATAAACCCCAAACCCTAAAGCCCAAACCATAACCCTAAACCCCAAACCCTAACCCAAAACTCCAAACCACAAACCCTAGACCATAAACCTGAAACACTTAACCCTAAACCCTTAACCCAAAACCCTTAAACCCTAAACCCCTAATCGAAACCATAAGCCGTAAAACCTAAAACCATAAACCCTAAACCCTAAACTACAAAACCCTAAACCCTAAACCCTAAACCCTTAACACTAAACCCTAAACCCCAAACCCCAAACCTTAAACCCTAAACTCTAAACCCTAAATCATTAACCCTAAACCCTAAGTCGAAATCCCAAACCCTAAACCCAAAACCCTAAACACTAAACCAAAAACACAAACCCTAAACCCCAAACCCAAACCCCAAAACCTAACCCTAAAGCCCAAACCCAAAAACCTAAACCCTAAACCCCAAACCCCAAACCCTAAACCTTAAATGCTAAACCCTAAACCCTAAACCATAAACCTCTCACCCTAAACGCCAAACCCAAAACTCTAAACCCAAAACCCTAACCCTAAACCCCAAACCATAAACCATAAACCTCAAACCTATAACCTTAAACCCTAAATCCTAACCCTAAACCCAAAACCCCAAACCCCAAACCATAAACCCTTAACCCCAAACCACAAACCGTAAACCGTAAACCGTAAACCGCAAAGCCTAAACTCCAAACCCTAACCTTAAACCTCAAACCCAAAACCCTAAACCGCAAACCCCAAGCCCTTAACCGCAAACCCCAAAACCTAAACCCTAAACCCTAAACCCAAGATCCAAAACCCGAAACCCTATACCCTTAACCCCAAATGCAAAACCCTAAACCCCAAACCCTAAACCCTAAACCCATAACCCCAAACCTTAAACACTAAACCCTGACCCCAAACCCCAAATCCAAACCTTAAACCCCAAACCCCAAACCCAAAAACCTAAACCATAAACCCCAAACCCTTAACCCCAAAGCCCAAATTCTAAACCCTAAACACTAAACCCTAAACCCTAAACCCCAAAACCCTAAACCCTAAACCTTAAAACCCTTAACCCTAAACCCCAAACCCTAAACCTTAAACACCACAATATATACCCCAAACCCGAAACCCTAAACCCTAAACCCTAAAACCCTAAACCCTAAACCCCGAAACCCTAAACCTTAAACTCTTAACCCTAAACCCAAAACCCTAAACCCTAAAACGCTAAACCCTAAACGCTAAACCCGAAACCCTATACCCCATACCCTATACCCTAAGCCCTGAACCCCAAACCCTAAACCTCAAACTCAAAACCCTTAACCATAAACCCCAAACTCTAAACACTAAACCATAAACCGCAAACCCTTAACCCCAAACCCTAAACCCTAAACGCTAAACCCTAAACCCTAAAGATTAAAACCTAAACCCAAACCCCAAACCCCAAATCCGAAACCCTAAACCCTAAACCCTGAACCCCAAACCCCAATCTGTAAACCCGAAACCCTATGCCCTAAATGCCAAACCCTAAACCCTATACCATAAACCCCAAACCCCAGACCCTTAACCCCAAAACCTAAAACCTAAACCTTAAACCCAAACCCCAAATCCTGAACCCTAAAGCCTAAAGCCTAAAACCTAAATCCAAAACACAAAACCCTAAACCCCAAACTGTAAACCCTAAATGTTAAACGCTAAACCCTAAACCCTAATCCCTAAACCGCAAAGACTGAACCCTAAACCCTTACCAACGAACCCTAAACCCTAAACCCTAAACCCTAAACTCCAAACACTAAACCCTAAATCTTATGCCATAAATGCCAAACCATAATCCCTAAATCCCAAACCCCAAAGACCAAAGCCCAAACCTTAAACCCTAAACACTAAACCCTAAACCCCAAACTCTAAACCCTAAACACGAAACCAAAACACTAAACTCTAAACCCCAAACACGAAACCTAAACCCTAAACCCCAAAACCCCAATCCCTTAATTCGAAACCCTAAACGCTAAACGCCAAACCTTGAACCCTAATTCCTAAACCCTAAACCATAAACCCCAAAACCCGAACCTTGAACTCTAAACCCTAGACCCTAAAACATAAACCCCAAACCCTAAACCATAAACCACAAACCCTAAACCCTAAACCACAAACACAGGACCCTAAACCGTAGACACTCTAAACGCTATCCTCTAAACCCTAAATTCTAAACCCTAAACCCGAACCCTAAACCCTAAACCCTAAACTCCAAAATCGTAAACCTTAAATCTTAAACCATAAATGCCAAACCCTTAACCCCAAACCTCAAACTTTAAACCCTAGACCATAATCTCTACACCCAAAACCCCAAACCCCAAACCCTAAACCCTAAACACCAAATTCCAAACCCAAAACCCTAAACGCTAAAACCATAAACCCTAAACCACAAACCATAAATCCTAAACCCTAAACCGTACACCCTAAACCCTAAACCCAAAATCCTAAACACCAAACCATAAACCCCAAACCATAACCCTAAACCCCAAACCCTTAAGCTCAAACCCTAAACTGTAAACCAAAAACCATAAATCCTAAACCCTAAAACCCTAAACCCTACACCCAAAACCCTAAACCCCAAATCCTAAACACCAAACCCTAAACCCCAAACCCTAAAACCCAAACCCTAACCCTATAACCCAAACCATAACCCTAAACCCTAAACCTAAAACCCTAAACCATAAACCCCAAACCCTTAACCCTAAATCCCAAACCCTAAACCCTAAATACTAAACCATAAACCACATAAACCCTAACCCTAAACCCCAAACACTAAACCCTAAACCCCATAAACCCCAAACCTTAAACCCCATAAACCCTAAAACCTAAACCCTAAACCCTAAACCGCGAACCATAACCCTAAACCCAAACCCCAAAACTTAAACCATAAACCATAAACCCTGATCCCAAAACCCCAAACCATAAAGCTTAAACCCTCAACCATAAACCCTAACCCCTAAACCCAAAACACAAAACCCTAAACCTTAAACCCTAAACCTTAAACCCAAAACCATAAACCCCCGCCCCTAAACCCAAAAGGCAAACCCCAAAATCTAACCCTAAACCCCAAACACCAAAGGCTAAACCCGAAATTCTAAACCCTAAACCCTAAACCCTAAACCAAAAACTCGAAACCCTATACCCTTAACCCCAAATGCCAAACCGTAAACTCGAAACCCTAACCCCTAAATGCTAAATCCTTAACCCCAAACTCTAAACCCTAAACCCCAAAACCTAATCCCTAAATCCCAAACCCAAAACCCTAAACCATAAACCCCAATCCCTTGATCCCAAACCCCAAACTCTAAACCCTAAACCCTAAACCCTATGTTCTAAATCCTAAACCTTAAACCCTGAAACTGTAAACCCTAAACCCTAAATCCGAACCCTAAACCTAGAACCCTAAACCTTTAAACCCTAAGCCCTAAGCCCAAAACCATAAACCCTAAACCCTAAACCCCAAACCATAACCCTAAACCCCAAACTCTAACAATAAACCCAAATTTGCAAATCCGCAAACCCTAAACCATAAAACTCAAACCCCAAAACCTGAACCCCAAACCCTAAACCCTAAACCCTTAACCCTAAACCCCAAACCCTAAACCCTAAACCCTAAACCTTAAACCCTAAACCCTAAACTTTAAACTCTAAACACTAAACCCTAAATGCTAAACCCTAAACCCTAAACCCTAGACCCTAAACCTTAAACCCTTAACCCCAAACACTAAACCCTAAATCTTAACCCCCAAACCATAAACTGCAAAGCCTAAACTCCAAACCCTAACCTTAAATCTCAAACCCAAAACCCAAAACCGGAAACCCCAAGCCCTTAAACGCAAACCCCAAAACCTAAACCCTAAACCCTAAACCCATAACCCCAAACCCTAAACACTAAACCCTGACCCCAAACTCCAAACCCCAAACCTTAATCCCTAAACCCCAATCCCCAAACCTTAAACCATAAACCCCAAACACTAAACCCCAAACCCCAAACTCTAAACCCTAATCCCTACACCCTAAACCCTAAACCCCAAAACCCAAAACCCTAAACTTTAAAACCCTTAACCCTAAACCCGAAACCCTAAACCCAAAAATCCTAAACCCTGAATCCTAAACCTTAAACACCACAATATAAACCCCAAACCTTAAACCCTAAACCCCAAACCCTAAACCCTAAACCCCAAACCCTAAACCCTAAACCCCTAAACGCTCAACCCTAAACACTATACCCTAAGCCCTAAACCCTAAACCCTAAACCCCAAACTCAAAACCCTTAACCATAAACCCTAAACCTCAAACCCTAAACCCTAAACCATAGTCCCCAAACCCTTAACCCTAAACCCCAAACCCCAAACCCTAAAACCTAAACCCTAAACATTAAAACCTAAAAGAATACCCCGAACCCCAAACCCCAAACCCTTAACCCCAAATCCCAATTCGTAAACCCGAAACCCTAAGCCCTAAACGTCAAACCCAAAACCATAAACCCTAAACCCAAAACCGTAAACCCAAAACACCAAACCCTAAACCTTAAACACTAAACCCTAAACCCTAATCCCTAAATCGCAAACATTGAACCCTAAACCCTTAACAACGAACCCTAAACTCCAAACGATAAACCCTAAATCTTAAACCATAAACCCCAAACCATAATCCCTAAACCCCAAACCCTAAACCCTAAACCCTAAACCCCAAACCCCAAACTCTAAGCCCTACACACGAAACCAAAACACTAAACCCTAAACCCCAAACCCCAATCCCTTAACTCGAAACCCTAAACCCGAAACGCCAAACCTTGAACCCTAATTCCTAAACCCTAAACCATAAACCCCAAAACCCGAACCTTGTACTTTAAATCCCACACACTAAAACATAAACCCTAAACCCTAAACTCCAAATCCTAAACCTTAAATCCTAAACCATAAACTCTAAACCCTTAACCCCAAACCTCAAACCATGAACCCCAAACCATAATCTCTACACCCAAAACCCTAAACCCTAAACCCTAAACCCTAAACCCTAAACCCCAAATTCCAAACCCTAAACCCTAAATGCTAAAACCCTAAAAGCTAAACTACAAACCATAAATCCTAAACCCTAAAACCCAAAACCCAAAATCCTAAACACCAAACCATAAACCCCGAACCCTAACCCTAAAACCCAAACCCTAACCCTAAACCCCAAACCTCGAACCCTAAACCATAAACCACAAACCCTTAACCTCAAAACCCAAACCCTAAACCCAAAACCCTAAGATCTAAACCCTAAACCATAAACCCTAAACCCCAATTCAAAACCCCTAAAACCTAAACCCCAAACCCTAAACCCCAAACAGTAAACCCTAAACCCTAAACCCTAAACCATAAACCACGAACACTGTACCCCAAATCCTAAACCTAAGCCCCAAACCCCAAACCCCAAACCTTAATCCATAAACCCTAAACCCTTATCCCCAAACTCTAAACCTTAAAGCTTAAACCCTAAACCCTAAACCCTAAACCCCAAACCATAAACCCTTACCCCTAAACCACAAAGAAAAACCCCAAACCCTAAACCCCAAAATCTAAACCCCAAACCCTAATCCCCAAACCCCAAAGGCTAAACCCGAAACTCTAAACCCTAAACCCCAAACCCTAAACCCAAAACTCGAAACCCTATACCCTTAACCATAAATGCCAAACCACAAACACGAAGCCCTAACCCCTAAACGCTAAATCCTTAACCCCAAACTCTAAACCTTAAACCCCAAACCCTAAACCATAAACCCGAATCCCTTCACCCCAAACCCCAAACTCTAAACCCTAAACCCTAAGTTCTAAACGCTAAACCCTGAAACCCTAATCCCTAACCCCACACCATAAACCCCAAACCATAACCCTAAACCCAAAACTCTAAAAATAAACCCAAATTCCCAAATCTCCAAACCCTAAACCATAAAACCCAAACGCCAATCCCTGAACCCTAAGCCCTTAACCCCAAACCCCAAACCCTAAACCCTAAACTTTAAACTCTAAACCTGAAACCCTAAATGCTAAACCCTAAATCCTAGACACTTAACCCCAAACCCCAAACCCTAAACCCTAAACCCTAACCCCCAAACCATAAACCGCAAAGCCTAAACTCCAAACCCTAACCTTAAACCTCAAACCCAAAACCCTAAACCCTAAACCCCAAAACCTTAACCCAAAACCCCAAACTCTAAACCCTAAGCCCTAAACCCTAACCCTAAACCTTGAAATCCTTTACCCTAAACCCGAAACCCTAAACCCCAAATTCCTAAACGCAAGCCCTAAACCTTAAACACCACAACGTAAATGCCAAACCCTAAAACCCTAAACCCTAAACCCTAAAACCCTAAATTCTAAACCCTAAAACCTAAACCCCGAAACCCTAAACCCTAAACTCATAACCCTAAACCCTAAACCTTAAAACCCTAAACTCATAACCCCAAACCCTAAACCCTAAACCTTAAACCTTAAAACGCTAAACCTTAAACCCTATACCCTATACCCTAAGCCCTGAACCCCAAACCCCAAACCCTAAATCCTAAACTCTAAACCCGAAACCCCAAACCGTAAACCATAAACCCTAAACCCTAAACCTTGAACCCTAAACCCTAAACATTAAAACCTAAACCCAAACCCCAAACCTGAAAGCCCAAACCCTAAACCCCGAACCCTAATTCGTAAATCCGACACCCTAAGCCCTAAATGCCAAACCCTAAACCCTATACCATAATCCCCAAACCCTTAACCCCAAACTCTAAAACCTAAACCCTAAACCCAAAGCCCAAACCCTGAACCCTAAAGCCTAAAGCCTAAAACCTAAACCCAAAACACTAAAACCTAAACCCCAAACCGTAAACCGTAAACCCCAAAACACTAAACCCAAACGCTAAAGCCTAAACCCTAATCCCCAAATCGCAAACGTTGAACCCTAAACCCTTAACAACGAACCCTAAACCCTTAACCCTAAACTCCAAACAGTAAACCCTAAATCTTAAACCATAAACCCCAAGCCATAATCCTTAAACCCTAAACCCCAAATCCCAAACCATAAACACTAAACCCCAAACCCCAAACTCTAAACCCTAAACACGAAACCAAAATAGTAAACCCTAAACCGCAAACCCAATACCCAAATCCCTTAACTCGAAACCCTAAACCCTAAACGCCAAACCTTGAACCCTAATTCCTAAACCTTAAACCATAAACCTGAAAACCCGAACCATGAACTCTAAACCTCAGACCCTAAAACATAATACCTAAACCATAAACCCTAAACCCTAAACCATAAACCATAAACCCTAAACCCTAAACCCTAAACCCTAAACCCTAAACCCTAAACCCTAAACTCGAAACGCTATGCCCTAAACCCTAAACCCTAAACCCTAAACCCTAAACTCCAAATCCTAAACCTTAAATCTTAAACCATAAACCCCAAACCTTTAACCCCAAACCTCAAACCTTAAACCCCAAACCATAATCCTTACACCCAAACCACCAAACCCGATACCCTAAACCCTAAACCCCAAATTCCAAACCATAAACCCTAAACCCAAAAACCCTACACCCTACACCCTAAACCCTAAACCCAAAATCCTAAACACCAAACCCTAAACCCTAAACCATAACCCTAAAACCCAAACCCTAACCCTAAACCCCAAACCTCAAACCCTAAACCATAAACCACAAACCCTTAACCCCAAACCCCAAACCCTAAAGCCCAAACCCCAAACCATAAACCCTAAAACTTAATCCCTAAACCATAACCCTACATCCCGAACTCAAAACCCTAAACAATAAACCCCACACCCTTAACCCCAAACCCCAAACACAAAACCCTAAACCCTAAACCCTACACTCGAAACCCAAACCCCAAACCCCAAAACCTAACCCAAAATTTGAAACCAAAAACCCTAAACTGTTAACCCCAAACCCTTATTGCCAAACCACAAACCCTAAGCCCTAAATCTTAAACCAAACACCCCAAAGCCTATACCCTTAACCCCAAACCCTAAACCCTAAACCCTAAACTCGAAACCCTAAATAGTAAACCATAAACCCTGAACCCCAAACACTAAAGCCCAAACCTTAAACCATAAATCCCAAACCCTTAACCCTAAACCCTAAACTCTAAACCCTAAACACTAAACCCTAAACCCTAAATCCTAAACCCCAAACCCTTAACTCCAAACCCCAATCCTTAAACCCTAAACCCTAAACCCCAAACCATAAACTCTAAAACTTAAACCCCAAACCCTAACCTGAAACACCAAACTCAAAACCCTAAATAATAAACCCCAAACCCTTAACACCAAATACAAAACCCTAAACCCTCAGCCCTAAACCCTATGCCCTAAACCCCAAACCCTAAACCATAAACCATAAACCCAAACCCCAAACCCCAAACCCTAAACCCTTAACCCCAAACCCCAAACCCTAAACCCTAAACCCTAAACCCTAAACCATAACCCTAAACCCTTAACCCCAAACCATAAACCCTAAAACCCAAACCCTAACCCCCATACCATAAACTGCAAATCCTAAACTCTAAACCCTAACCGTAAACCTCAAACCCAAAACCCTAAACTGCAAACCCCAAGCCCTTAATCGCAAACCCCAAACCAAAAACCCAAAACCCAAAACCCAAAACCCTATACCCTTAACCCCAAACGCCAAATCCTAAACCTAAAACCCTAAACCCTAAAACCTAAACCCATAACCCATAACCCATAACTTTAAACCCTGAACCCCAAACCCCAAACCATAAACCCCAAACAATAAACCCCAAACCCTAAACCATAAACCATAAACCATAAACCCCAAACCCTGAACCCCAAACCCTAAACCCTAAACCCTAAACGCCATACCAGAGACCCTAAACTGTAAACCATAAACCCTAAACTCTAAACCCTAAACCCTAAACTTCAACCATAAACACTAAACCCTAAACACTAAACCATAAACCCTAAACCCTAAACCCTAAACTCCAAATCATGAAGCTTAAATCATAAACCATAAACCCAAAACCCTTAACCCCAAATGCCAAACCCTAAACCCCAAACAATAATCCCTAAACCTTAATTCCCAAACCCCAAACCCTAAACTCTAAACCCTAAAACCCTAAAACCCTAAACCCCAATCCTTGAACCATAAACCATAAAACCCTAACCCCTAAACCCTAATCCCTAAATCCTAAACGAAATCCCCTAAACACCAAACCTTAAGCCCCAAACCTTAACCCTAAACCCTAACACCTCAAACCCTAAACCATAAACCCAAAACCCTTAACCCCTAACGCAAAATGCTAAATCTTAAACCTAAACCCTAAACCCTAAACACTAAACACTATAACCCTTAACCCTAAACCTTCAACCCTAAACCCCAAATCCTGAAACCCTAAACCCAAATCCCCAAACCCTAAACCCGAAACCCTTAACCCCAAACCTTAAACCTTAAACCCTAAACACTAGATCCCAGACCCTAAACCCAAAACCCCAAACCCTTAATCGCAAACACTAAACCCTAAACCCTAAACCCCAAACAATAAACCCCAAACCATTAACCCTACACTCCGAACTCAAAACACTAAACAATGAACCCCAAACCCCAAACAATAAACCCTAAACCCTAAACCCTAAACCCCAATCCCAAACCTCAAACCCCAAAACCTAACCCTAAACCTCAAACCCAAAACCCTAAGCCGTTAACCCCAAACCGTTATCCCCAAACCCCAAGTCCAAAACCCTAAACCCGAAACCCTAAACCCTAAACCCTAAAACCTAAACCAAAACTATATACCTTAAATCCTAAAACATAAAGCCTAAACCCTTAAACCCTTAAACCCTAAACCCTAAACCATAATTCATCAACCCTAAACCCTAAACCCAAAACACCAAAGCCTAAACCCCAAACCATAAACCTTAAACCCTAAACCACAAACCCTAACCATAAACCCCAAACTCTAACCATAAACCCCAAACCCTAAACAATAAACTCCAAACCCGAATCCCTAAACCATAAACCCCATACCCCAAACCCCAAACCATAAACCTCAAACCCCAAACCTCAAATCCTAACCCTATATCCAAAATGCAAAACCCTAAACCCTAAATCCCAAACGCAAAACCCTAAACCCGAAACCCAAATCCCTAAAGCATAATCCTCAAACCATGACCCCAAACCCTAACCCTAAATCCCTAAACCTCACCCTCAACCCCAAACCCTTAACCCTAAACCCAAAACCCTAACCCTAAAGCTCAAACCAAAACCCTTAACCATAAACCCGAAACCCTTAAAGCCAAACCCAAAACCCAAAACCCTAAACCCTAAACTCTAAACACTAAACCCAAAACCTAAACCATAAACCACAAACCCTAAACTCCAAACCCTAACTCTAAACCCCAAACACTAACCCCAAACCCCAAAACCCATACCCTAACCCTAAACCCCAAACTCTAAACCCTAAACCATAAACCCTAAAACCTTAACCCTTAACCCTACACCCCAAACCCTATCCCTAAACCCTAACCCGAAACCCGACAACCTAAACCATAAACCCCAAACCTCAAACCCTAAACCCTAAATCCTAAACCTTAAAACCGAAACCCTAACCCCAAACCCTAAACCCTAAACCCTAAACCCTAAACCCTAACCCCGAAAACTAAACCCTAAACCCTAAACCATAAAACCAAACGCCAAATCCTAAACACTAAACCCTAAACCCTAATCCCCAAACCCCAAACCCTAAACCCTAAACCTTAAACCCTAAACCCTAAACCCCAAACCCTTAACCCTAGACCCAAAATCCTAAACCCTAAACCATAAACAAAAAACCCTAAACCCTAAACCCTAACCCAAAACCCCAAACCCAAAACCCTAAACCATAAACCCCAAGTCCTTAACCCTAAACCCTAAACCCTAAAACGAAAACCCTAAACCCCAAACCCTAAATCCTAAGCCATAAACCCCAAACCCTAAACCCTACACCCTAAACCCTAAACCTTAAACCCTAAACCCTAAATTAGAGTTTTGTAATATAAAATATATCTTTGATCTGGAACCGGTATGTTACCTCTCACCTTTTACCCGAATTTATTAAAACTTCTTCCATATTAATTAAATAAGTGAAAGTAGTTAGGGTTCTATCTCTAGGGTATCTCTCGTGCATACCTAAAACACGGAAGCATACAAACAATCATGAATAATAGTCCTTGATTAAAAACTTCTTTCTACTTATATTGATGTATATATACAAATATATTCGAAATATAGTCATACACATACGTTCTTACTTAATTATATACATCACAATACGAAATCCTTATCTTAATCCCTCATCTAAACTGTAACATCCTGAAAGATTGAAACTCAACTTTGACCGAAAGCCTTAACTGTTGATTTTTAATGAAATGTGTTGACTTTTTGAATTGTTGAGTGCTTGAATGTGTTTGCAATTGTTTTTGCTTGTAAATAGGTTTAGAAACCCTAGCTAGAGGCCAAAAGCTCCCAAAATTAGAAGAAAAAATGTCAGAGGAACCCTAACCCTAACCTTAGGGACTAAACTGAAAGAAAAACTAAGTTTTAGCCTATTTTCTTTATTGAGTTAAAAGGTGTAGAAAGCCCTATTTGACCCTAGAAAAGTATCCTAGGACACTCTAGAGATACGCTAAGACTTGACTAAGGGACCCCAAGCTCAAGAAAAGTCCTAAAGGGACACATTTTCTCCAGTAGAAATTCAGGACTCAAAAGAAAGAAATGAAAAATTGCAATTAAAGCCTTCTAGCTTACTTAAAGGCCAAGGAATTCCAATTTAACCACCCAAAGACAACCTAAAGTACCCTACCAAGTGCCATCCACGAAGCTTAATGAAGAATTAATATAATTACACAAGTTACATATTTTAAAGAGGGAGATAAATAGGAAATTTATGTCAATTAAATCCCTTTCAGTGCTTTTATGGACTTGTAACCGAATTTGCCATTTTTAAAGCAAATTAAATACCCAATTAAGGTAGTTACAACAGCCAGTAACTTGAGGATACTGAATAGAAGGAGAAAATAACTAGAATTTACTACTAGACACCAAAATCCATCACTTTATGACTCAAATTAAAGAACCGCTAAAGCCTTACTCACTAATAAACCTAAGTAAGTCTACCCGAGGCCTAAGCAGCTACTAACCCACCCAAACAGCTCCTTAAGGCTGCCAACACATCTCAATTAGGTGTGCTAATGCAATCCCACGAGCTCCAGCAACTAAACACCTCACCACCCTCATCTTTTCAGCCTCACATGACCGTAGTGTTATAAAAGAGAGTGAAACCGAGAGAGAGTGAGTACCAGAAATAAAAACTGAGAAAGAGAGCTGAGGGCAAGTGAAGCTGAGAATCAAGAAGGAGGCTGAAGCAGTGAAGGAGCTGGAGGATCGAAATTGGCAGCTGGAAGTGGAGAAAGAAGCTGCGAAACATGCACAAGCACACACTCAAGAAGTTGTTGTCCTTCATCATGTTTACCCAAGCAATCCAGAAGCTAAAAACCGTGTTCTTCCTCTGAAAACTCAGGTAACGTAAGTTTACCCTTCCTTCTTCATCTCTGAGTCAAAAGCATCCATCAATGGTGGTGGTATGAGCCTCTATGACCCTTTTTCTCGCTGCTCCCACAGAAAGCTCTATTTTGGGCAGTGATGCTTTCAGAGGGTATAACTCTTTCATCTCTTAACCAAATTTAGCGTGTGAGTAGTCAAAAGAAAGCTAAGAGAATGAACTTTAAAAGCCTCTTAATGCATGGATCATTAAAGGCTTCCGTATAGGGGTTCAGAGCCTCGAAAATTTACTGAAATTCATTGAAATTCTGTTTTCTGGTGAAGAAATGTGTGCTTGCTGGTTGTGTTTTTCTGGTGATTTAGTAACTGGTATTAGGACTATGTAGTGTTAGAAAATGGCTATAGATATTGCTGAATACTTCTGGTCAGGTAAAAAACATTCTAGTAAAAAAGATGAAAGTTTTCTTCACTAAATTAATCCTTTGTTTTCCTTTCTTTCTGCTACTATTTACTGCCAAATTTCAGTGTCACTACTATCTATCTATAAAATGTTAGCTGGTAACTCTTTCAATGGATTTGGAAAGGCTAATTTCCAGTACAAAAGTGATGAAAGGAATTTCTGTTTTAAAATAAGGAAGCCATAAGCTTGTGATGATTTCTAAACTGAATTCTGCTTGTGAACTCTTCAAGCTACTGCTGGGTGATATGTGTACCCTTTATATGACTTGTTGAGCTTCCACAGTAGCTAAGCACCTTGAATTTACCTACCAAGTGTCAAACTCTTGATTTTGAAACCTGTAAAATGTAAAATTGGGCAATTCTATGATTTTGTTGGAATTGTTAGTTGAATTTTGGACTGTGGATTTTGCGCTGATGCTGAGATTGTGTTTCTAAGAACTTGTTAAACCTTGCACCTCTCTTACACATTGAAATTTTACCTTTAGGTTCATTAAAATAACTTAGACAATGAAATTGGTAATGAAACAAGTTTGTAAGGTTTTGAGAAGTCTTGCCTTGCTGTCAAACAAGATTTTTGAGTTGGGGAAAATCTCAAATTTTGGGCAGTGAGGATACCAAGGGTGAAAGAAAGAGTGGTAAGGTTGAACTACCCTTAGAGTAAGAGGTAGGCAAGACATACATGAAAAAGGGCGAAAAGTGGGCTATCCAACTCTAAAACTTGGATACTCAGGTTCTGAGAGGGTAGGCCCATCCTTCCACCTTCTAGACCTCCTAAATACACCCACATAGCAGAAAAAGAGAGTTAAGCGCCCTTAGTTTTGGCCTGTAAAACATCAAAGTTCTAGAAAAGTGGAAAATTGGCGAAAAGAGGAATTATTGCAAAAATGACAGTTCTGTACTGATGTGGCTGTACCTACTTGTTGTGCAAGCCAAAAATGAACTTAACTTGATTAGGAGATGCTAATTAGGGCTGGACAGAGGTCAAAACAGAAAAGAGTTAGAAAAAGGGACTGGAATGAACTAAATTTACTGTTTTTGACCCTTTGTTAAAAATTGTGTAAACTGAGTGGTTTGAGATTAGGTTTCTGTCTTTCCTGGTTTTATGAGATAGTGTGGTCCTGTGTGCTAGCATGGAAGTGGTTAGAGTGGTCTCTACCCCTACTTAAATACCAAACCTGATTTCCTTAAGAAACTTTAAAAATAATGCATTTTGCTGGAAAAGTGTGGTCTCTGTGTGGATTCTTTATGTGCAAATTTCACCAGAAAGTCACAAATAGTCCTTAGGTACTTGCGGCATCTTGGTTCTAGCTTGAAACATCCCAGAATAGAATTTGGGTCTTGATGGGGACCATTTTGCAAGAAAAACTGGAGAAAAGCTGAAAATTCCTATTTTTACCCAATTTCTGGTTGAATTCTGTTAGAATCATTCTGGATGTGTGTTGCAGGTCCTAATTGACTATTTTTGTGGCTGAATGTGGTCAAAAGACTTGAATTATGCCTTGATTTCCTGTACTTTAAAGAAAAGGACCTTTGATAAGATTTGTGAAATTGAGGGTCTAAATGCAATTTTCTTTCTTGGAAAACTAGTTGAGATTGTTAAACACATGTCGATGGTTCTTCTGGTGTAATTTCATGACTCTTGGATGCTTGTATGAACAGTTATGCCTGTTACTTGCTGTGTAAGTCATATTTGACGTTGTGGTTGACTTTGTTTGACTTTTAAGTTGACCAATTGATAAGTTGACGGCTTTTATCAGGCTATTTTAGTGTGTGGCATCGAAACCCTGAAATTGAGTTTTAGCATGCATCTGTGAACTAAATATGCCTTGGAGGGCAGGTATTTTGGCATGCATCTGTGTTTGATTGCATGTACCCTTGGAGGGGTAAAATGGTACATATGCCCTGGAGAGGCGGTTGATTGACAACTGAGTAATCATTAACTGTGGATGAAAACCTATGTTATATTATCTGATCTTTATGAAAAGAACACACTAGGTTTGCTAGGGATACGTCCGGAATGTAGATGCCTAGAACTAGTGAGGAGATAATCCAGTCCAGGACTGGTGATGCTAGGGTTCTAACATTGTGCACACATCGGGGGACGCCCTGGAATGTTGGTAATTCCTGTTAGCCTTATATGGGCGAACTTTTCCATATTGGTAAATGGTAAGTCGGTTATTGTTCTGTTTCATTAGATCGCTTTAATTGATGGAAATGATTTAACTAGTTGTACAGGTCCTGGAGAGACTTGACCTTTGGCATGGCTGATATGCATGTATTGGTAAATCTGCATACTTTTGAAAGAAAATGACTGTTCTATTTGATAAGGCTTTTCCAGCATGATCATATATTCTGAACTGTGTAAGTTGAAATATATTATAATTGATGTATTGATTGATAAACTGATTTAAAGTATGAAGGGAGTTTTCCCTGCATTCTTAGAAATGCAGCTGAACCACTAATTAGTTATTTGTAAAACTGGTCATCTACGTTACTGGGGTTTTATATCTCACTACGTCAGTGTGTTCAGATGCCCAGGTACATACTACTGCTGGAGATTGAGGTAGAGCTCTTGGAGGTTCCCCTTATGGGTTACTTCCAAATCATGAAGGGTGTGATGGGCAGGTAGCAGGGAGCTGACTCTTATTTTGGTAGTGACCCAGATGTCACTCTATTTTGGATTATAGTACTAACTATTTTAGGCCTGCGTGCCACTGACTATAATACTTATGTTTGTATATATGAATTTTATGCAGTAGACTAGCCTTTGAACTGCTTAGGATATGTATGGAGGATTAGTACCTCGTTTTCTCCTGACCTTATTTGTATGTGAATTTTGGGAGTGCGTGAGAGAGTAACATACATGTAACTTCTAGTTTCTTAGGTTAATTAACCAACCGAGAGTATGCGGTCCTTGGGGTATCACTTGACTTTCATTACTCCCACTTAAAAAGAAAAACAAAAATATTAGACCGGGATTTTAAAAGTTAAGTTAATGGCTCAAAGGGATGGACAGTTCAACATATACAAAATGAAACTATATGCATCTAAACTATCTTGTTTGCTTCTTTTCAAAAGTCAGGCTACCCATCGCTCCAATCCCCGTCTCGTATGCATTTGGGTACCTAATCAGCTGATACACACCAACGTAATGAGGATAAACCGCAGTAATCAAAACTACCTGTTTTCAAACTCGTTGTTGTGTACCACTGTGCCTTGCACAGAAATCTCTGCATTACGTTCTTATTATACATATAAAACATGGATGTGATGTTTATCTTAAAACATATGCATGTCATACTTTTCATGAAACACTTAGCATGGAAATTAATACATGTTAGGGCATATGAAATGGAATGACATACTTACATGTCATAAACATTTAATATGAGCACATACTTCTTAAACATGATTTTACATGTTTGATTGGTACAGAAATAACAAACATTGTAAAACATATGGGCCTTTGCCCCATTTAATGAAAAACATATGAGCATAGGAACCACCACCCAATGGATACTCGCACTAAATTTGGAGATCCCCGTCTCTTTTTAACGGATCTTCTCCTCTTGAACTTAGAGATCCCCGTTTCTTTTTAACGGTTCTTCTCCTTTTAAACTTAGTGGTCCCCGTCTCTTTTTAACGGTTCTTCTCATATTTTTTTTATGTAGACCTTCCCTTTTTGTATGCTATCTATACAAATATGGAATGAAATGTCTAGGTCCCAATCATGGTTAATCTAATTTTAAGCATGTCACTCTTGATTTGGCCATACAGAGTCTACTAGCTTAAAATTAAACAACCAACACGGTGTTTTCGAAAATATTGTTTTGTCTATTGGATGTATTATCATCCTAAAACTTGGAACTACCGTGGAAAGTCAACGACCGTCCCATACCAATAATTGAACATTCGATTAAAGACCTATCCATTTGCAACACATATATGTAAGATACTTACTCTTCTCTTTTCTTTGTTATTTCTCTCTACCCTTAGCTCATATTACTTTCTAAACTTAGAACATAATGTTTAAGCCTGTCAAGGGGCATTTGAAATCCTTTTTGAAATGTTAAAGAAGGAACTTTTGCAAAACAAAGTGTTTCAAGTTCGTTTCGTAAATTTACCAAATTTGTAAAATCATAACGTGTTTTATAAAACTCCAAAAATTCCCAAATAATTTACACATATATATGAATATACAATATAAGATGCTGTCAAATTTTAGCTCCAACCTCGCATGTTTGCCCCTTCAAAATCTAGTTTAACAGTAGCGCTCTGATGTGACGGGGCAGCAGACCGGAATTTTGTAAATTCTTGCCAAAACCATACCAAATGAGTTCTAAATGTTATGAGAAAGTCCATATCCGATATTAAGGAGCTTAGGAATCGACATATAAAATTTTAGCCTTTAAATCGTTCATTGGGTACCTCAAAAAGTAAATCAAAGAATGAAAACCAAAAAAATATTTTCTGCATAAGTTCTTGAACTTCAGATGTGCAAAAAGGGTACCAAACAAGATCCAAAATTAATGAAATTTGGCAATCGTAAACTCTAATGTGTCTCGCTTTGGCCTGCCAAATTTCAAGATTTTTAGAGCTCATTAAGTATGTTTCTAACATTTTGCTTCATGCAAGTCGATTGCTCTAACATACCAATCGACTAGTTCGTCTCTGTTTCGTTTCTGGACACGAAAGTCGACTGGTTTGGGCTGGCAGTCGACATGTATGTTCTTGGGATAAATTCTGGGCAGAAAAGAACATGGAAGTCGCCTGGTTTGGCCTAGAAGTCGATTGTTACGTTAATTTCTGGGTTTTTAAAGTATTTTTCTCAAGAATTAAACCGAGAATCCAACCATTCAAGTCATGGAAGTTTTATAAACTTGTTTTCTATCATTAATGCGTTAAAACCCATGAAAAACTAGCCCCGAAACATGGTTAAACAAGCTTAAATCTAAACCCTAAACCCTAAACCCCAAAACCTTCAACCTTAAACCCTAAACCCAAACCCTTAACCCTTAACCCCAAACCCTAAACCCTAAAAACTAAACCCTAAACCCTAAACCCTAAACCCCAAACCCCAAACCATAAACCCCAAATCCTAACCCTAAGCTCCAAACCCCAAACCATAAACTTTTAACCCCAAACCCCAAATCCTAACCCTAAGCACCAAACCCCAAACCATAAACTTTTAACTCCAAACCCCAAACCCTAAATGCCAAACCCTAAACCCCAAACCTTAAATCCTAAATCCTAAACCATAAATGCCAAACCCTTAACCCCAAAAACAAACCCCAAACCCTAAACCCCAAACCATAATCCCTATACCCTAAACCCCAAACCCCAAACCCCAAATACTAAACCCTAAACCCCAAATCCCAAACCCAAACCCTAAACCCTAAACCCTAAACCTCGAAACCCTAAACCTAAAACCCTAAACCCCAAACCATAAAAACCAACCCCCAAACCCCAAACCCTAAACCCCAAACCCTAAACTCTAAACCCTAAACAGTAAAACCCTAAACACTAAACCTCAAACCCTAAACCTTAAACCCTAAACCGCGATACCCTAAACCCTAAACCCCAAACCCTAAACCATAAACGCTAAAACCCTAAACCCTAAACCTTAAACCCTAAACTCCAAACCCTACACCCCAAACCATAAATGCCAAACCCTAAACCCCAAACCCTAACCGTAAAACCCAAACCCAAAAGCCAAAAGCCAAAAGCCAAAACCAAAAACCCTTAACCCTTAACCCCAAACCCCAACCCCTAAACACAAAACTTTAAACCCTAAACCAAAAACCAAAAACCCTAAACCTTAAACCTTAAACCCTAAACCGCAAAACATAAACCCCAAACCCTAAACCCCAAACCTAACCCTAAATCCCAAAGCCCAAACCCAAAACCATAAACCCCAAACACTTAACTTGAAACCCCAAACCCTAAATCCTATACCTTAAACCCTAAACCCTAAACAAGAAAACTTACACCCCAAACCCTAAACCCTAAAACCGAAATGCCAAAACCCTAAACCCTAAACCATAAACCCTAAACACTAAACCACAAACCCTAAACCCTTAACACCAAATCCAAATCCTAAACCCTAAACACAAACCCTTACCCTAAACCCCAAACCCAAACCCTAAACTCCAAATCCCAAACCCTAAACTATGAACCCCAAACCCTTAATCCCAAACCCCAAATCCAAAACCCTAAACCCCGCTAAACCATAAACCCCAAACCTAAAACCCCAAACCCCAAACCCAAAACCCTAAACCCTAAACCCTAAACCCGAAAACCTAAACCCTAAACTCCAAACCTTAAATCCTAACCATAAACCCCAAACCCTTAACCCCAAACCCCAACCCTAAACCCCAAACTTTAATTCCTAAGCCCTAAACCCCAAACCCCAAACACTAAACCCCAAACTCTAAACCCTAAACCCTAAACCCTAAACACTAAATTAGAAACCCTAATCTCGAAACCCTAAACTCTAAACTTTAAACCCTAAACCCTAAACCCGAAACCTAAACCATAAACCCTTAACCCCAATCCCTTAACCCGAAACCCTAAACCCTAAACAATAAACCCTAATTCCAAAAACCTAAACCCTAGACCCCAAACCCCAAACCCTAAACCCTAAACCCCAGACCATAAATCCCAAACCCTAAACCCTAAACCCTAATCCTTATACCCCATAGCCTAAACCCTAAACCATAAACCCCAAACCATAAACCCTAGACCCCAAACCCAAAACTATAAACCCTAAACCTTAACCCGAAACCCGAAACGTAATCCCTAATCCCTAAACTCTAAACCCAAAACCCTAAACCATAAACCTTAAAACCTAAACTCCAAACCTTAAACCCTAAATCAAAAACCATATACCCCAAACCCCAAACCATAAAGCCTACACCCTCAACCCCAAACCCCAAACCCTAAGCCCTAAACCCTAAAACCCGAAATGCTAAACCCTAAACCCCAAACCCCAAACCTTAAACAATAAACCCTAAAACCCTAAAACCTAAACCCTAATTGCTAAACGGTAAACCCTAAACTCTAAATCGTAGACCCTTAACCCCAAGCCCCAAACCCTTGACCCTAAACCCTAAACCCTAAACGCCAAACTATAACCCCAAAACCCCAAATCCTAAACTTAAGCCCCAAACCACAAACCAAAAACCATATACCCCAAAACCCTTAAGCCAAAACCCAAAACTCTAAACCCTAAACTCCAAACTTAAACCCTATATCCTAAACCATAAATGCCAAACCCGAAACCCGAAACCCGAAACTCCAAACCCTAAACCCTAAACCCAAACCCTAAATCCAAACCCCAAATCCTAAACCTTAAACCCTGAAACCCTAAACCCTAAGCCCTAAACCTTTAACTCCAAAACCCTAAACCCTAAACCCCAAACCCTAAACCCTAAACCCTAAATCCTAAACTCTAAACCCTAAACCCTAAACCGTAAAACCCTAAACAATAAACCTCAATCCCTAAACCCTAAACCCTAAACATTAAACCCCAAACCCGAAACCCAAACCTAAACCATAAACCACAAACCCTAAAATCCTAAACCCTAAACCTTAAACCCCAAATCCCAAACCCCAAACCCTAAGCCCTAAACCTTGAACCCCAAACCGTAAACCCTACACCCCAAACAATAAACCCTATATCGTAAACCCTAAACCCCAAACCCTAAACCCTATATCGTAAACCCTAAACCCCAAACCCTAAACCCTAAACCCGAAACCAAATCCATAAACCCTAAACCCTAAACCTTAAACACTAAAACCCTAAACCCTGAACCCTAAACCATAAAAACTAAAACCCTAAACCCTAAAGACTAAACCCTAAACCCTAAATGCTAAATAGTAAACTTTAAACCCTAAACCCTAAACCCCAACCCTTAAACCCCAAACCCAAAATCACAAACCCGAACCCTAAACCCTAAACCCAATACCCCAAACCCTTAATTGAAACCCTAAACCCCAAACCTAAACCTCAAACCATAAACCTGAAACCCTAAACCTACACCACAAACCCCAAACCCTAAACCCTAAACCCCCTTAAACCCTAAACCCAAAACTCTAAACCCGAAACCCTAAACCCTAAACCCCAAATCCTAAACCATAAACCCCAAACGCTAAACCCTAAACCCTAAACCCTAAACCCTAATCACTAAACCCCAAACCCTAACCCCTTTAAACCATAACCCCGAAACCAAAACCATAAACCTTAAAACACAAACCCCAAAACCTTAACCCTAAACCATAAACCCTAAACCTTAAACCTAATTCCAAAACTATAAACCTTAAACCCCAAACCCCGAACCTTGAACCATAAACCCTAAACCCTAAACCGAAAACCTTAATCCTTATACCCCAAACCCTAAAACCTAAACCATAAACCCCAAACCATAAACCTTAAACCCTAAACCCTAAACCCCAAACCCCAAACTAAAGACCTTAAATCGTAAACTCAAAACCCTAGAACCTAAATCCTAGACTATAAACCCTAAACCCTAAACATTAAACCTCAAAATCCTAAATGCTAAACCCTAATCCCTAAACCCCAAACCTTTAACCCGAAACCCTAAACCCCTAACCCTAAACCCCAAACCCTCAACCCCAAATGATAAACCCCAACCCTAAACCCCAAACCCTAACCCCAAACCCCAAACCCTAAGGTCTAAACCCCAAACCCTTAATGACAAACCCTAAACCCTAAACCCTACACCTTAATCCTTAAACAAAAAACCCTAAACCCTAAATACCAAACCATAAACTCAACCCGTAAACCCCAAATCCTAACCCTAAACCCCAAATCCCACACCCTTAACCCCGAACACCAAACCCTAAACCCTAATCCCTAAACCCTAAACCATAAGCCCAAAACCCTAAACCATAAACCCCAAAACACTAAACCCTAAACCGTAAATCCTAAACCCTAAACCCTAAATTGTAGACACGAAACCCTAAACCATAAACCCCAAACCATAAACCCTAAACCCTAAAACCTAAACCCCAAACCGCAGACCCTAAACCCTAAACCGTAAACCCTAAACTCTAAACCCTAAACTCGAATCCTAATCACTAAACCCTAAACCCAAAACCCAAAACCCGAAACTCGAAACCCGAAACCTTAAACCTTAAACTCGAAATTGTAAACCCTAAACCCTAAATCCTAAACGATAAACCCCAAACCCTTAACAGCAAACCGCAAACCATAATCTCTACACCCTAAATCCCAAACCCTAAACCCTAAACCCCAAACCCTAAACACTAAACCACAAATCCTAAACCCTAAACCTTAAGTCCTTAAACCCTAAACCCCAAAGCCTAAACGCTAAACCCTAATCCCCAAACCACAAACCCTAAACCCCAAACCCTAAAATCCTAAACGCTAAACTCTAAAACTTAAACCCTCAACCATAAATCATAAACCCTAAACACTAATCCCTAAACCCGAAACCCTTATCCCCAAACCCCAAACCCTTAATCATAAACCCCAAATCCTAAACCCAAAAGCATAAACACCAAAACATAACCCCCAAACCCTAACCCTAAACCCCAAACTCAAAACCCAAGACCCTAAACTCTAAACACTTATCCATGAACCCTAAACCCTAAACCCCAAACCATAAACACCAAACACTAAACTCCAAACCCTAATCGGAAACCCGAAACACTCAGCCTATAAACCCCAAACCATTAACCAAAAACCCGAAACCCTATACCGTAAACCCTAAACCCCAAACCCCAGACCCCAAACCATAAACCCCAAACCCTAAACCCTAAACCTTAACCCTATACCCCAAACCCTAACCATAAACCACAAACCCTAAACCCAAAACCCTAAACCTTTAACCTCAAACCCCAAACCCTAAACTGTAAGCCCTAAACCCTAAACTTTAAACCCTAAACCCTAAACCCCAAACCATTAACCCGAATCCCCAAACCCCAAACCCTAAACCACAAACCATAAATCGCAAAACCTAAACCGAAAACCCTAACCCTAAACCCCAAACCATAAACCATAAACCCCAAACGTAACATTCGCTCTTTTCAGTGAAATAATGATTGTTTGCTAGAACAATTAATTGTTTGTAATTGTGTGACATTGGTTGTTGCATTTTGAAAGCATATAGAAATGCATTATTCTAAGAAAAAAGGGTGGGAAGGACCTAAAAGAGAGAGACTAAAGTGAAAGGGAAAAGTAGTGTGTGAGGGTGAGAAGTCAAATTTCTCCCTAAGAGGTTGGTGACACCTCTTGTACACTAAGGAGCCAGCATACACACACACATTCCCCATTTTCCACCAACTTAGAGAGAGGAAGACCTAGAGAGAAGGAGGAGAAACCTTGGCTTGAGTGGAGGTGATTCAAGCTAGAGGAGCTGGATTTGAGCAAGAATTGAACCATTGAAGTCAGCTAGCACATCAATTAAACAAGAATTTAACTTCTAACAAGGTAATCAAACTACCAACCTCTCATTTCATTCAAATTAAGGCTTTCAAGAAAATGGCCAAAACCTAGCTTTTGAGTTTTTGGGCCATTTGAGAGGAAAAACCTGCTTCCTTGTGTTTTATGAAATTAGATGGATGTTAGATGATGATTTGCATCGCTGGATTTAGCTGGAAATTAGATAATTTAGAAGGGTTTTGGAAATTGGTATGGGTTTGAGAGAAAACCATGATTTAAGCTAGTTTAATCTTGTTTTTGGACAAGTTTTTCATGGGTTTTGATGCATAAATAATAGGGATTAAGTTCCACTTTTGGTTTTCATGTTTTCGGGCTTTAATTTGAAGAAAATGAAGATTTTTAAAACATTTCCGCCCCGTATCAGCCGGCTGATGTGTTAATAAAATGCCCAGAAAATTTTCCAGAATAAGAAGAGCCGACTGATAGCTAAGAAGAGCCAGCTAATAGCTAAGAACAGCCAGCTGATGCGTTTATTTTTCCCAGAATGTTTATATTTCCCCCAGAAGCATCTATATTTTGCCCAGAAATTTCCAGAATTAGAACAGCCAGCTAATGGCTTAAGAACAGCCGGTTGTTGTGCTTTTAATGCAGCTGAAAAAGCTCTACAAAGAGCTATCAGCCGGCTGATAGGTCTCTGGAAAATTTGTTTTTCAAATTTAAGGGCCAATCAGCCGGCTGATGGCCCCAATCAGCCGCTGATAGACCCATGTTTTCCAAAATGATTTTAAACACTTTAAAATGATGTTTTAAACACCTAATTTCATTCTCAAACATGATGATCTAAGTTTATAAAATAATATGAGCTACGGGTAGAGAGAAATAACATAGAAAAGAGAAGAGCAAGTATCTAGTGAGTATGCTTTTAAAATGAAAAGGTCCATAATCGAATGTTCAACTGTTGGTATGGGATGACCGTTGACTTTCCACGGTTGTGTCATGTTTTCGGATGGTAAAACATCCAATTGACCAATAAAACCTTTTCAAAAACACCGTGTTGGTTATCGAATTTTAAGTTGGTGGACCAAGTTATTAAAGACCGGTCCATATACTTAAAGTTTGGATAACCAAAAATGGGACCTAGTCATTTTACCTTATACTCACTTAGATAGCATACAAGAAGGGAGGATCTACATATATAAATATGAGAAGAACCGTTAAAAAGAGACGGGGTCCTCTAAATCAAAAAGAGAAGAACCGTTATGATAGACGGGGACCTCTAATTTTAAGAGGAGAAGAACCGTTAGCAAGAGACGGGGACCTCCAAATTCTAAGTAGAAGTGACTCCCCGGCTAAATAGAACCAATCATAAGTATAGACGATCCATCAGTTAAAGGATGGTGATCTATAAACCAGAATAGTACTTGGATCCACTGGGGGACGCTCCAAATAGTACACAGAATAGAAATAGCTTGATTTTTATAGGTTCTTATCTGTTATATGCCACTAGAGTTCTATGTATGAGTAACCACTGGGTGGTGCTCTCTATGCTCTTATATTTCTATTTTGATTGTTATTTCTCTACCTTTAAGATATGTGAGAATATGCTTAGAAGATTATGCTTATATTTATGTTTAAGAAAAGTATGCCATTCCATTTCACATGCCCTATTTTGTGTGAATTTCCATGCTATAAGTTTTCCTCAGAGTATGACATGCATGAGTTTTAAGTTAAATATCACATCAATGTTTTATATGTATAATCAGAAAGAAAATGCAGTGATTTTCTGTGCAAGGCACAGTGGTACACAACGACGAGTTTATAAACAGGTAGTTTTTTATTACTGGGGTTTATCCTCACTACGTTGGTGTGTATCACGTGACTAAGTACCCGGATGCCTATGGGACGAGACGGGAGCGATGGGTAGCTCGACCTTTTGAGAAGAAAGATACTAAATGAAGTAGAAGCATATACTTTTCATTTTTGTAAACTTGTGTATGTACATCCCTTTGTAACCATTAACCTTAGTATATCTTTTTGAAAGGTTAATTGGTATATTTTGTATATGTATATGTACAAGGGATGAGAACAAATGTTTTAATACATGTATGATGTTGTAAGTATGTAAGTATGTGTAATCGTTTATGACTATGTTTATAAGTTATGAAAAAGAAGTTTTCATGTATGAAATATTTATTTATGATGCATGCTTCTGCCGTAGTTTCGGTATGCGAGAGAGATACCCGAGAGTTAGAACCCAAATATGTGTTCCTTAATTAATAAATTGGTAAAAAGTTAAAATAAATTCGGGTAGAAGTAGTAGTAACACACCGGTTCAAGATCAAAGATATATTCTATATTACAAAACCCTAAACCCCAAACTCCGAATCCTGAACCCTAAACCCTAAACCCTAAATCCTAAACTGAAAACCCTAATCCGTATACCCCAAACCCTAAACTCTAAACCAAAAACCCCAAACCATAAACCATGAACCCCATACCCTAAACCCTAAATCCCAAACCCAAGACCCTAAACCGTAAACTCAAAACCCTAAACTCTAAACCCTAAACCGAAAACCTAATCGCTAAACCCTAAACCCTAAACCTTAAGCCTTAAACCTTAAACCCTAAATCCTATACCATAAACCAGAAACCCTTAACCCTAAACCCCAAACCCCAAACCATAATCCTTATAGCCTAAACTCGAAACCCCAAACCTTAAATAGTAAACCCTAAACCCCAAAATCATAAACGCTAAACCCTAATCCCTAACCCCCAAACCCTTAACCCTAAACCCCAAACCCTAACCCTAAACCCCAAACACAAAACCCTAAACCCTATGGCCAAAACCCTTAACGGAAAACCCTAAACCCTAGACCCTAATCCCTAAACCAAAAACCCCAAACTCTAACCCTAAACCCTAAACCCCAAACCCCAAGCCCTTAACCCCCAACCCCAAACCCCAAACCCTAAACCCACACCATAAACCCTAAACCCTAAACCCTAAACCCTAAAACCTTAACCCCAAACCCTAAACCATTAACACCAAACCATAAACCCCAAACCATATACCCTAAACCCTAAACCCTAAACCCCAAACCCTAGAACCTCAACCGTAAACTGTAAATCGTAAATCGTAAACCCTAAACCCAAAACCCAAAACCTTAAACCCGAAACTCCAAACCCTAAACCCTAAATTCGAAACCATAAATCTCAAACCCTTAACCCCATATCATATTCCCTATACCCTATACCCAAAACCCCAAGCCCTAATCTCTAGACCCCGAACCCTAAACCCAAACCCTTAACTCGAATCCCCAAACCCCAAACCATAAACCCCAAACCATAAATCGCAAACCCTAAACCCAAAACCCTAACCTAAAACCCAAACCCAAAACCCTAAACCATAAACCCCAAACCTTAAACCTAATTCCAAAAACCTAAACCTTAAACCCCAAACCCCGAAACCTGAAACCTAAACCCTAAACCGAAAACCCTAATCCTTATACCCCAAAACCCTAAACCCTAAACCATAAACCCCAAACCCCAAACCCAAGACCCTAAACCATAAACTCAAAACACTAAACTCAAATCCCTAAACCCGAAACCTAATCCCTAAACCCTAAACTCTATACCCTAAACCATAAATCCTACACCATCAACCTGAAACCCTTAACCCTAAACCCCAAACCCCAAACCATAATCCCTAATCCTTAAACTCGAAACCATGACCCTAAACCCTAAACCCTAAACCCAAAAATACAAAACTCTAAACCCTAATCCCTAAACCCTAAACCCCAAGCCCTAATCCCAAACCCCAAACCCTAAACCCTAAACCCTAACCCTAAAACCCAAACCTCAATTCCTAAAGCCCAAACCCTTAACGGAAAACCCTAAACCCTAAACCCTAATCCCTAAACCAAAAACCCTAAACCTTAAACCCTAAACTCGAAACACCACGCCATAAACCCAAACATGAAACCCGAAACCCGAAACCCTAAACCCTAAACCATAAACCCCAAAACCCTGAACTCTAAATCGTAAATCCTAAACCCTATACCGTAAACCCCAAACCCTAAACCCTAAACCATAAACCCTGAACCCTCAACCCAAAACCCCAAACCCTAGATCCTAAATCGTAAACCATAAACCCGAAACCTAATCCCTAAACCCTAAACCCAAAACCATAAACCCGAAACTCCAAACCCTAAACCCTAAATCCTAAACCATAAACCTCGAACCCTTAACCCCAAACCATAATCCCTACACCCTAAAACCAAAACCCCAAACCCTAAACCTTAAACCTTACACCCCGAACCCTAAACCCAAACCCTTAACTCGAATCCCCAAACCCCAAAACCATAAACCCCAAACCATAAATCGCAAACCCTAAACCCAAAACCCTAACCCTAAACCCCAAACCCAAAACCCTAAACCATAAACCCTAAACCTTAAACCTAATTCCAAAACTATAAACCTTAAACCCCAAACCCCGAACCTTGAACCATAAACCCTAAACCGAAAACCTTAATCCTTATACCAC
>JAAIUW010000209.1:0-48202 GCA_014851425.1 Senna tora | reverse complement strand
ATCGGCGAAAACTGATTAACATGAAAATCAAGTTTTCGAAACAACTCGTTGATGAAAACTGATGAATATCAAGTTATCGAAACACTCACCGGTGAAAACTGATGAATATCAAGTTTTCGAAACACTCGTCGGTGAAAACTAATTAACAAGAAAATCAAGTTTCCGAAACACTCATTGGCGAACACTGATAAATATCAAGTTTCTGAAACAATGATCGGCCAAAATTGATGAATATCATGTTTTTGAAACACTCATCGGCGAAAACTGATTAACAAGAAAATCTAGTTTTCGAAACACTCATTGGCGAAAACTGATGAATATCAAGTTTTCGAAACACTCATCGGCGAAAACTGATGAATATCAAGTTTTCGAAACACTCACCGGCGAAAACTAATGAATATCAAGTTTTTGAAACACTCATCAGCGAAAATTGATTAACAAGAAAATCTAGTTTTCGAAACACTCATTGGCGAACATTGATGAATATCAAGTTTCCAAAACACTCATCGGGGAAAACTGATGAATATCAAGTTTTCGAAACACTCATTGGCGAAAACTGATAACAAGAAAATCAAGTTTCCGAAACACTCATTGGCAAAAAAATGATGAATATCAAGTTTTCGAAACACTCACCGGCGAAAACTAATGAATATCAAGTTTTTGAAACACTCATCAGCGAAAACTGATCAACAAGAAAATCAAGTTTCCAAAACACTCATCGGCGAAAACTGATGAATATCAAGTTTTCGAAACACTCATCGGCGAAAACTGATTAACAAGAAAATCAGGTTTTCGAAACACTCATTGGCGAAAATTGAGGAATATCAAGTTTTCGAAACACTCATTGGCAAAAACTGATGAATATGAAGTTTTCGAAACACTCATCGACGAAAATTGATTAACAAGAAAATAAAGTTTTCGAAACACTCATTGACGAGAACTGATGAATATCAAGATTTCGAAAGACTCATCAGCAAAAACTGATGAATATAAAATTTTTCAAACACTCACCGGCGAAAACTGATTAACATGAAAATCAAGTTTTTGAAACACTCTTTCACCAGAACTGATGAATGTCTAGTTTTCGAAACACTCACCGGTAAAAACTAAGGAATATCAAGTTTTGGAAACACTCATCGGCGAAAACTGATTAACAAGAAATCAAGTTTTCAAAACACTCATCGGCGAAAACTGAAGAATATCAAGTTTCAGAAACACTCACCGGCGAAATTTGATGAATATCAAGTTTTCGAAACACTCATCGGCGAAAACTCATTGGCGAAAACTGATGAATATCAAATTTTTGAAACACTCACCAGTGAAAACTGATGAATATCAAGTTTCGAAACACTCATCGGCAAAAATTGATTACCAAGAAAATCAAGTTTTCGAAACAATCCTCGGCGAAAACTTATGAATATCATGTTTTCAAAACACTAAACGGCGAAAACTGATGAATATCAAGTTTTCGAAACACTCATCGGCGAAAAGTGATTAACAGGAAAATGACGTTTTCGAAACACTCATTGGCGAAAACTGATGAATATCATTTTTCGAAACACTCACCGGCGAAAACTGATGAATATCAAGTTTTCAAAACACTCATCGGCGAAAGCTGATTAACAAGAAAATCAGGTTTTCGAAACACTCATTGGCGAAAACTGATGAATACCAAGTTTCCGAAACACTTAATGGCGAAAACTATTGAATATCATAGTTTTGAAACACTCATCGGCGAAAACTGATTAAGAAGAAAATCAAGTTTTCGAAACACTCATCGGCGAAAACTAATGAATATCAAGTTTCCGAAACACTCATCGACGAAAACTAATGAATATCAAGTTTTTGAAACACTCATCGGCAAAAACTGATTAACAAGAAAATCAAGTTTTTGAAACACTCATTGGCAAAAACTGATGAATATCAAGTTTCCGAAACACTCATTAGTGAAAACTAATGAATATCATGTTTTTAAAACACTCATTGACGAAAACTCATTGGCGAAAACTGATGAATATCAAGTTTTTGAAACACTCACTAGTGAAAACTGATGAATATCATGTTTCGAAACACTCATCGGCAAAAACGGATTACCAAGAAAATCAAGTTTTCGAAACAATCCTTGACGAAAACTTATGAATATCAAGTTTTCAAAACACTCACCGACGAAAACTGATGAATATCAAGTTTTCGAAACACTCATTGGCGAAAACTGGTCAACAAGAAAATCAAGTTTTCGAAACACTCATTGGCGAAAACTGATAAATATCAAGTTTCCGAAACACTAATCGGCGAAAGCTGATGAATATCAAGTTTTCAAAACACTCATCGGCGAAAACTGATTAACAAGAAAATCAAGTTTTCAAAACACTCATTGGCGAAAACTTATGAATATCAAGTTTTCGAAACACTCACCGGCGAAAATTGATGAATATCAAGTTTTTGAAACACTCATTGGCGAAAACTGTTAAAAAAAATCAAGTTTCCGAAACCTCCATCGGCGAAAACTGATTGACAAGAAATTCAAGTTTTCGAAACACTCATAGGCGAAAACTGATAATTGTCAAGTTTTCGAAACACTCATTGACGAAAACTGATGAATATCAAGTTTTCGAAACACTCATTGGCGAAAACTGGTCAACAAGAAAATCAAGCTTTTGAAACACTCATTGGCGAAAACTGATAAATATCAAGTTTCTGAAACACTAATCGGCGAAAGCATATGAATATCAAGTTTTTGAAACACTCATCGGCGAAAACTGATTAACAAGAAAATCATGTTTTCGAAACACTCATTGGCGAAAATTGATAAATGTCATGTTTTCGAAACAATAATCGGCGAAAACTTATGAATATCAAGTTTTCGGAACACTCATCGGCGGAAAACTGATTAACAAGAAAATCAAGTTTTCAAAACACTCATTGGCGAAAACTGATGAATATCAAGTTTTTGAAACACTCATCGGCGAAAACTGATAAAAAAAATCAAGTTTTCGAAACCTTCATCAGCGAAAACTGATTGACAAGAAAATCAAGTTTTCGAAACACTCATAGGCGAAAACTGATAAATGTCAAGTTTTCGATACACTAATCGGAGAAAACTGATGAATATCAAGTTTTTGAAACACTCATCGGGAAAAACTGATAAACAAGAAAATCAAGTTTTCAAAACAATCATTGGCAAAAACTGATAAAATCAAGATTTCGAAACACTCATCAGCGAAAACTGATGAATATCATGTTTTTGAAACAGTCATCGGTGAAAACTGATTAACAAGAAAATCAATTTTTTGAAACACTCATTGGCGAAAGTTAATGAGTATCTAGGTTCCGAAACATTCAACAGCGAAAATTGATGAATATCAAGTTTTCGAAACGCTCATTGACGAAAACTGATTAACAAGAAAATCAAGTTTTCGAAACACTCATTGGCGAAACTAGATGAATATCTAGTTTCCAAAACACTCATTGGCGAAAATTGATGAATATCAAGTTTTCGAAACACTCATCGGCGAAAACTGATTGGCGAAAACTGATGAATATCAAATTTTTGAAACACTCACTAGTGAAAACTGATGAATATCAAGTTTCGAAACACTCATCGGCAAAAACTTATTACCAAGAAAATCAAGTTTTCGAAACAATCCTTGACGAAAACTTATGAATATCAAGTTTTCAAAACACTCACCGACGAAAACTGATGAATATCAAGTTTTCGAAACACTCATTGGCGAAAACTGGTCAACAAGAAAATCAAGTTTTCGAAACACTCATTGGCGAAAACTGATAAATATCAAGTTTCCGAAACACTAATCGGCGAAAGCTGATGAATATCAAGTTTTCAAAACACTCATCGGCGAAAACTGATTAACAAGAAAATCAAGTTTTCAAAACAATCATTGGCGAAAACTTATGAATATCATGTTTTCGAAACACTCACCGGCGAAAATTGATGAATATCAAGTTTTTGAAACACTCATTGGCGAAAACTGTTAAAAAAAATCAAGTTTCCGAAACCTTCATCGGCGAAAACTGATTGACAAGAAAATCAAGTTTTCGAAACACTCATAGGCGAAAACTGATAATTGTCAAGTTTTCGAAACACCCACCGACGAAAACTGATGAATATCAAGTTTTCGAAACACTCATTGGCGAAAACTGGTCAACAAGAAAATCAAGTTTTTGAAACTCTCATTGGCGAAAACTGATAAATATCAAGTTTCTGAAACACTAATCGGCGAAAGCATATGAATATCAAGTTTTGAAATACTCATCGGCGAAAACTGATGAACAAGAAAATCAAGTTTTCGAAACACTCATTGGCGAAAAATGTTGAAAATCAAGTTTTCGAAACAATAATCGGCGAAAACTAAAGAATATCAAGTTTTTTGAAGACTCATCGACGAAAACTGCTTGACAAGAAAATCAAATTTTTGAAACACTCATTAGTTATAACCGAAGATTATCAAGTTTTCGAAACACTAATCGGCGAAAACTGATAAAAAAAATCAAGTTTTCAAAACCTTCATCAGCGAAAACTGATTGACAAGAAAATCAAGTTTTCGAAACACTCATAGGCGAAAACTGATAAATGTCAAGTTTTCGATACACTAATCGGAGAAAACTGATGAATAACAAGTTTTTGATACACTCATCGGCGAAAACTGATTAACAAGAAAATCAAGTTTTCGAAACACTGACTGGCAAAAACTGACGAATATCAAATTTTTGAAACACTCATTGACGAAAGTTGATGAATATCAACGTTTCAAAACACTCACCGGCGAAACTGACTAACATGAATATCAAGTTTTCGAAACACTTATTGGCGAACACTGATGAATATCAAGTTTTCGAAACACTCACCGGCGAAAACAGATTAACAAGAAAATCAAATTTTCGAAACAATCATTGGCGAATACAGATGAATATCAAGTTTCCGAAACACTCACCGGCGAAAACTGATGAATATCAAGTTTCTGAAACACTCATCGGCGAAAACTTATTAACAAGAAAATAAAGTTTTCGAAACACTTATTGGCGAAAACTGATGAATATCAAGTTTTCGAAACACTCACCGGCGAAAACTGATGAATATCAAGTTTCGGTAACATTAATCGTCAAAAATCGATGAATATCAAGTTTTCAAAACACTCATCGGTGAAAACTGATTAACAGGAAAATCAAGTTTTTGAAACACTCATTGGCGAAAACTAATGAATGTCAAGTTTCCGAAACACTAATCGGCGAAAACTGATGAATATCAAGTTTTCGAAACACTCATCGGCGAAAACTGATTAACAAGAATTTATGAGGGCAAGAGAAGTGGTCAAAGTGGCCTCTAACCTCATTTTATAACAAGACATAATTTTGATGTTTAGGGACCCTTCCTTTTGCTGTCAAACCTAATTTCTGACAGCAAGGGAAGTTTAAAACAATAAAAGAGGAATGCTAAGAATGGAGGAAAAAGAAAAAGAGTTCACATACTCTTAGAGTAGAAATTTGGTGTAGGCAAGCAGGGAAAGAAACCATTAGTTGGCCAAAACTTTGGGTACTCAGGTTCTAAAAGGGTGAGCCTATCCTCCCACCCTCTATACCTCCCAAGTATCCTCACCAAACAGAAAATGAATCAAGTTATGGCCTAGAAAACAAAAAAGGGTCAAAAAGAGGAAAAAAGAAAAAAAATGGCAAAAGAGGGAAAGACTTCCAAAAATGGCAATTCTATACTAATGTGGCTGCACCCACTTGCTGTACAAGCCACAAGTGAACTTAGCTTGCTTAGGAGATGCTAAATTGGGTTGGATAGAGGCCAAAACAGAAAGGAGTAAGAAATAGGGACTACAATGAACTGATTTTGCTGTTTTTGCCCTTTTTGAAGAATCTGTATAAATTAAGAGATTTAGGGCTGAGTTTCTGTAGTTTCTAGTCCTATGTGTTACTATGATCCTCTGTATGGGCAGGGAAGTGGTCAAAGTGGCCTCGAACCTCATTTTATAACTCAACTTGATTTTAGGGAATTTTATGTATTTTGCTGCAAAAGTATGACCTCTGGGTATTAGTTTTCTGTGAAAACTCCATGAGCAAGTAACAAATAGCTTTTAGGTTCTTGCTGCACTTTGGTTTTGGTTTGAAGCAACCCAGAACAGAATTTGAGTCTTAATAGGGATAATTTGCAAGAAAAACTTGAGAAAACCTGAAAAGTCCTATTTCTACTCACATTCTGGTTTAATTCTGTTGGGATTTTCTGGGTGTGTGTAGCAGGTCCTAATTGACCATTTTGGTGACTAAGTGAAGTCTAAATACTTGAAATGTGCCTTGAATTTCTTTCCTTAAAGAATGGGACTCCTTTAAAAAGATTTGTGAATTTAAGGGTCCAAATGCAATTTTCTTTACTGGAAAATTGACAAAGGCTCTTGAGTATGCATTAATGATGCTTGTGGTGAAATTTCATGACCTTTGGATTCTTGAATCATTAATTATGCCTGTTACTTGCTTTGTAAGTTATATTTGGCGTTGTGGTTGACTTCTGTTTGATTTTGTTGACCAGTGGCTGAATTTAATGATTTTATCAGGCTATTTAAGTGTGTGGCATCCAAATCATGAAAATGAACTTTTACATGCATTTGTGAACTGAAAATGCCTTGGAGGGCAGGCCTTTGAGCATGCATCTGTATTTTGATGTGCATATGCCCCTGGAGGGGTAAAATGGTAAAATTTCCTTGGAGAGGCAGTATCTATGTTTTGATGTCCTGGAGAAGCAATTATTGTGTTTGATGCCCTAGAGAGACAATTTATTTGGCAACTGAGTAAACATTACCTGTGAATAAAAATTATAATGTATAATTTGATCTGTATGAAAAGGACACACTAGGCTGGCTAGGAATGCGTTCGGGACGTAGGTGCCTAGCAACAGTGAGGAAATAACCCAATCCGGGACAGGTGATCCTAAGGTTCTAACTTTGTGCGCACACCGGGGGACGCCCTGGGATGTTAGGTAATTACCTGTTGGCCTTATTTGGGTAGGCTTTCCATATTGGTAAATAGTAAGTCGGTATTGTCCTGTTTCATTAGATTGGTTTTGAATTGACGGTAATGGTTTAACCAGTTGTAACAGGTCCTGGAGAGACTTGATGGTTGCATGTAGAGGTAAACATGTACCTTTTTGAAAAAGAACTGGCATGACTAAAACCTGTATATAGTGGTAAATATGCATGTTTTAAAATAATTTTTCATCTGTTTACAGCTTTCAACATCACCATTTGTGGAATGGAAATACCTTGTGATTGATGTATTGATTCCTTTCTGAAAGTGGAAATATCTTGTAATCGATATGTATTAAGTTTAAATTATCTGTTGATTGGGAAGGAAGTATTTTTCTGTATTCTTAGGAATGCAACTGAACCACTAGTTAGTCTTTTATAAAACTGGTAATCTATGCTACTGGGATTTTATATCTCACTACGTTAGTGTGTTCAGATGCCCAGGTACTTACTGTTGCTGGAGATTGAGGTAGAGCTCCTGGAGGTACCCCTTATGGGATACTTCCAAATCCTGAAGGCGGTTAACATCCTTTTCTTCTTCCCTTCGGTTGATGCCCTAGGGACTTAGAGAGGGGTGAGATGGACAGGTAGCAGGAGCTGAATCACATTTTGGCAGTGACCTGATGTCACTCTAGTGTAGACTTTAGTACTGACTATTTTGGGCCTGCGAGCCACTAACTTTGATACTGATGTCTGTATATATATGTAAGTATAAATTATATGTTGTAGACTTAGGTTTTGAACTGCTTAGGTATAATATGCAGAGGTAGAATACCTCATTTTCACTTGACTTTATTTGTATGTGTATTTCGGGAGAGCATGAGAGTATCAAACATGTAACTTTTAGTTTCTTAGGTTAATATAACCAACCGACAGTAAGCGATCCTTGAGGAAACTCTTAACTTCATGAAAGGAAAAAGAGAAAAATTACACCGGGATTTTAAGAAGTTAAGTAAATAACCTAATTCCGCAATTAAAAATCAATAAAGAAACTAGGATGTTACATTATGGTATCAGAGCACGGTTATTAGAACTCTGCTAATTCGTAGGTAGAATAGCCTAGCATATACACTGACTAGATAAACTCGGCTGATCATGACAGTTTGAGTGAATTGAGTCATGCTAGGAACCCTAGACTATTGCATATCTCCTCTACATGTTGTAGGTTTCCCTACTTAACAGTATTATTAAGACTGATCACATTAGTGATATTTTTGTTTAGCAAAAAGCTATGTTAAATAAGAGGAGCGATGCCAAAAATAGGTAACCCGAAAATGACATGGTGCGTCAAATGAGGCATGCATTCGAAAATATGGGACAAGCTATGAAAGATCAGGCCTCAGCAACTATCGAGGTGCTTTGCTAGGCCCATGGTAACCACAATCATGATTAAAATGACAATGGCCATCATGAGGGCAATAACATGGGATGGACTGAATTTCAGAAGACTAGGCCTCCTGTTTTCAAAGGCACCTACGACCCTATGGTGGCTGAGGAATGGTTGAGGGAACTAGAAAAGCTGTTTGAGGTACTCCATACACCTGACCCCCAAAAGTTAGCATTTGCAGTCTATCAACTACAAGGTGAAGCTGAGTACTGGTGGCGAGGAGCCAGACAGCTACTCGAGGGTAGGAATTGCCCCTTAACCTGGGAAGACTTCAGGGAAGCCTTTCTAGCAAAATACTATCCGATGTGTGTAAAGATAGAAAGAGAGATGGAGTTTCTGCAATTGAAACAGAGAGGGAAACTCTTTGACGAGTATTTGGCCAAGTTTGAGGAACTTGCCAAATTCACTACTTACCTGAAGTTTAGACACGATGAGGGATGGAAGGCGAGCTAGTTTGAGGCCGGGTTAGACCTGAACATAAAGACCCAAGTAGCCCCGCTAGAAATAAAGAACTATGCGGAGCTAGTAAATAAATGCCACATCATTAGCAAAAATCTAAGTGATAGGGCCTTAGTGAACCAGAGATTCAACCGGCGACCCCAAAATAACCTCAATGTGAAGAAGCCAAACTTCAAACCTGCCCAGGGAAGTACCAGCAAAACTGCCCCTACTGGAGTGATCCGTCCTCGATGCACCAAGTGCAATAGGGAACACTACCCCACTCAACCCTGCCTAACCTGCTACCGATGCGGGAAGACGGGACATTTTGCCAGGGCGTGCAAGGTCAATGATCCTGCAGGGAACAGAAACCGAGCACCGGCTGTTGGAAGGGTCTTTGCCCTGGACGGAGTTGTCAACGAACAAACTAAGGATCTCATAGAGGGCACGGGTAAGATTCAAAACATAAATTTTAAAATTCTATTCGACTTAGGAGCCACCCATTCTCTTATTTCTGAAGCATGTGTGAAAACCCTACACCTTTCTACCCAACCCTTGTAATGTGAATTGCATGTTTCCACCCCTTTGGGGAAAAGATTGATTGCTACCCATACTTGTTTAAACTGCCCCATAACTATTAATTATAAACTTTTTCATGCCAACCTTATGTGCTTGAATATGTTCACCATGGACATAATCTTAGGAAGGGATTGGTTATCTAAGAATCGTGCTGTGTTAGATTGCGCTGCTAAATCAGTGATCTATTTAAATGCCTGTACTGTCAAAGAACCTAGAACCTTGAGTCTAGAAGAGAAAATTAGTTTAATTCCAGTGGTCAGGGATTTCTGAGACGTTTTCCCTGATGAAATACATGAATTACCTGCAGAGAGAGAGATAGAGTTTTCCATAGATCTTATGCCTGGAACCGGACCCATATCAATTATACCTTACCATATGGCCCCACCTGAGTTGCAGGAATTGAAGACCCAAATAAACGACTTGCTGAGCAAGGAGTTTATCAGACCGAGTGTCTCACCCTGGGGAGGCCCAGTCCTCTTTGTGAAAAAGAAGGACGGAAGCCTTAGACTTTGTATAGACTATAGGCAGTTAAATATGGTGACCATAAAAAACAAGTCTCCCCTACCCATAGATGATTTGTTAGACCAGTTGCGAGGAACGACTGTGTTTTCAAAGATTGACCTTATATCAGGGTACCATCAAATTAGGGTTAAGAAGGAAGATATCCCTAAGACCGTGTTCAGAACCCGTTATGGCCACTATGAGTTCCTAATGATGCCATTCGGGCTGACCAATGCCCCTGCGGTGTTCATGGATTACATGAACCGCATTTTCCGACCCTTCTTAGATCAATTCGTCGTAGTGTTCATTGATGACATTCTGATTTACTCTCGGAGTGAAGAGGAGCATCAAGAACATCTTGCATTGATATTGCAGGTACTACGAGAAAAACAGCTATACGCCAAAATAGAGAAATGCGAGTTTTAGTTAGAAGAAGTGAAGTTTTTAGGGCATGTGATAAATAGGCACGGCGTAGCTGTAGACCCTAGTAAGACGGAGACCGTTAGGAATTGGGAGAGACCCCAAACCGTAACCGAGATTAGAAGCTTTTTGGGTTTAGCCGGGTACTATAGGAGATTCATAAATGGATTTTCGGAGATAGCCCTCCCTATGACTAGACTAACCCGGAAGAACACACCTTTCAAATGGTCGGCAGAGTGCGAAACAACCTTTCAAACTCTGAAGGATAGGTTGACCACACCCCCTGTGATCACCATACCTGACCCATCGGAGCCTTTCGAGGTATACACTGATGCCTCAAGGAAAGGACTTGGCTATGTGCTTATGCAAAATAGGCAAGTGGTGGCGTATGCCTCACGACAACTCAAGCCAAATGAAGAGAACTACCCAACACATGACCTAGAACCAACGGCCGTAATCTTTGTAGTGAAAATTTGGAGACACCTATTATACGGAGCTAGGTTTACCATGTTCTGTGACCACAAGAGCCTTAAGTATCTTTTTGATCAGAAGGAGCTGAATATGAGACAGAGGAGGTGGGTAGATTTATTAAAGGATTATGACTTCGAACTTAAGTACCACCCAGGGAAAGCCAATGTAGTTGCCGACGCTTTAAGTAGGAAATCAATTCAGGTAGCCCACTTAATGGTCGAAGAGATGAAAATGGTTGAAAAATTTAGAGACCTAGGCTTGAATACTGTATTGGCGAATGAAAAGTTAGAGATGAGTGAGTTTAGAATTGAGTGTGACCTACGAGCTCAAATCAAGGAAGCCCAAATTAAGGATGAAACCCTAGATGTCTTAAGAAAACAATCTGATTTTCACAAATCGGAGGACGGGGTACTGTTGTTTAGAGATAGGATAGTGATTCCTAGAGACCATGAGTTAAGGAATAAGATTTTAGATGAGGACCATAGGAGCATGTACACCGTTCATCCCGGTATGACCAAGAAGTACCAAGGCTTGAAAAAGAAATTTTGGTGGCCAGGGATGAAGAAAGACATAGTCGAGCACATGAGTAAGTGTCTGACCTACCAACAGGTCAAAATAGAACATCAAAAACCCTCGGGGATACTGCAACCTTTAGCCATACCCGAATGGAAATGCAACCAAATTACCATGGATTTCGTAGTAGGACTGCCTAGAACCCCTTCCGGTTTTAATTCGATCTGGGTAATTGTGGATAGACTCACAAAGTCCGCTCACTTTTTACCCATCAAGATCACATTTTCCTTAGAAAAACTAGCCCAAATCTACATTAAGGAAATAGTGAGACTCCATGGAGTGCCTACCAGTATAGTGTCAGACAGAGATCCCAGGTTCACTTCACGGTTCTGGCAAGCTCTACGGAAAGCCTTAGGGACATAGTTCAGGTTTAGCACAACATACCATCCTCAGACTGACGGCCAGTCGGAGAGAACAATTCAAACTCTCGAGGATATGCTTCAATCGTGTGCACTAGAGCAAGAAGGCACATGGGATGCCTACTTTCCACTGGTAGAATTTGCCTACAACAACAGCTATCACTCTAGCATTGGCATGGCACCGTACGTAGCTCTCTATTGAAGGGAGTGTAGATCTCCACTGTGTTGGACGGAAGTCGGTGAGGAGAGAGTGTTAGGGTAGAACATAGTTCGCCAAACTACGGAACAACTCCGTATGATTAGGGATTAGATGAGAGTTGCCCAACAGAGGCAAAAAAATTATGCTAATCAAAGGAGGAAACCACAGGAGTTTAATGAGGGAGACCATGTATTCCTCAAAGTAACCCCAATAACAAGCATAGAGAGATCACTAAAAGCGCGTAAATTACATCCGCGATTCATAGGTCCCTATCAGATTCTTAAGAGAATCGGTCTGGCGGCGTATCAAATAGCCCTGCCCCCAAAGTTGTCCTACCTTCACAACGTATTCCATGTTTCTCAACTCCATAAATACATTCCTGACCCTTCACACGTACTCAAAACTGAGCCGGTAGAATTTAAAGAAAATTTAACTTACCCCTCAGTCCCTGTGAAGATTCTGGATTTTGAAATCAGACAACTTTGGAGTAAGACCGTTCCATTAGTCAAAGTGTTGTAGCAAGACGTTTCGACACAGGACATGACTTGGGAACGCGAAGAGGACTTGAGACAACAGTATCCGGCATTATTTGCAAGTACTTTTCTTAATATTTTGAGGGCAAATTTTGAATAAGGGGGGGGGAGTATTGTAACATCCCAAAATGAAAACTCAACTTTCACCAAAAAGTCAAACTATTGACTTTTTCTAAACTATTGACTTTTGTGTTGACTTTTCTTTAACATGCTTGATTTGTTGATTTTTGTGTGTTTGCGTGTGCTTGCTTTTGCTCTTGTTTGTAAATAGGTCTATGAAACTCTAACTAGAGACCAAGAGACCCAGAAATCAGAGAAAAATGACCAGAGGAACCCTAACCTTAGGGACTAAATTGAAAGGAAAAGTTAACTTTTAACCCTTTTTCTTTAATGAGTTAAATAGGATAGAAAAGACCCATTTGACCCCAGGAAAATACCGTAAGACACTCTAGAGATACCCTAAAACTTAGCTAAGGGACCCAATCTCATGAGGAGTCCTAAAACGACACATTTTCTCCAGTAAAAAATCAGGACTAAAAGAAAGAACTGAAAAATTGGAGCTTAAGCCCTTTAGCTTATTTAAGGCCTAAGGAAGCTCAATTTAATCACTTAGAGACACCCTAAACTACCCTATAAAGTGCCAGCCATGAAATTATATAAAAACCAAACATAATTAGGTGGTATACATATTTTAAAAATAGAGATAAATAGGAAATTTATGACAAATTAATCCCTTTTAATGCCTTTAAGAGCTTGTAACTAAATTTACTACTTTTAAAGCCAAGTAAATCCCCAATTAAGGTGTTTATAGTTGCCAGCAACTTGAGGAAACCGAAAGCAAGGTGAAAGAGACCAGAAATAGGATTTAAATATCAAGACCCATCACTTTAGAACCCAAATTAAACAACCTCTTAAGCATCAGTCACTAGCACACCTAGATTAAAGTCTACCCGAGGCCTAAGTGCCTAATTGCTAACCTAAACAGCCCTTAAGGCTGCCAGCACACCTTACTTTGGTGTCTTAGCACAAGAATAAGAAGCACCAGCAGCTGGACACATAGCCTCCTTAATCATTTCACTCACACATGCCTTAGTGTCTATAAAAGGGAGGAAAACCGAGGGGAGGCCAAACCAGCAACCCAAAACCAGAATTGAGAGCTGAGTGTAAGAGAGGATAGGTTCAGAGAGAGGCTGAGACCGTTTGTGAGCTGGGAGAATCGAAGAATTGCAGTTGGAGGTAGAGAGAGAAGGAGAAATCCACACACACTCACACCCAGAATTTTGTTGTTCTTGCATCAGGTTGCCCTAGCTGTCCAGAGGTTCAATTCTGTGTTTCTTCTTCTGAAAACCAAGATATCATGGTGTTACCCTTCCTTCTACATCCATGAGCCAAGAGCTTCCGCCATAAATGGTGGTATGATCCTCTATGACTCAATTTCCCGAGGCTGCTACAGAATGCCCTGTTTCTTGCAGTGAAGCTTCCAGGAAGCATATCTCACTCATATTTTATCCAACTTGAGCTTGTGATTAGTCATCAGAAAGCTGAGAGAATGAGAATTAATAGCCCCTGAATTCATGCATGATCAGAGGCTGCCGTACAGGGGTTCAGAGCCTCCAAAACTTGTTGTTTTTCTGCTAAAAATGCTATTTTTCTAATATGAAAGTATATGCTTCTGTTTTGTTTGATTCTGGTAGTTTGGGTTCTGATTTGAGTCTAGAGAGACAAGTAGATGTTAATGGGACCATGTGCAATTGAAAACTTGCTTTAATCACTCCTAAAGATTCTGGTCCAAGAGGTGGGAATTTCCAGTAAAAAGTAAAAACCAGCTTTGTTGAATGATTTTATAATTTTCTTTCTTTTGCTGGTATTTACTGTCAAAGTTGATGTTTCACCATTGTCATGAGGATAAGGGATAGCTGGTAGTGTCTAAATAATCTTGAAAAGCTTGGTGTACAGCACGGAGTTTGAGTGCAAAGTTAAAATTTTGTGAATATGACTTGTTGCTATGAAAAATGCTTGTTGGAGTTATGAACGAAATCTTGAAAGTTTACTCATCATAAGAACTAGAATTTTGGGGTATGAGTGTACTGATTGTGACTATAAGTTTGTGCTTTCTGTTAAATGCATGAAAAGGGAGGTATTGGGGTCCTAACCACTTTAAAATCCTACTAAAGTTCTCTTTTTGAATCTGTCCAAGTAGCCATAGTGACCAAGACATAATTTTGATGTTTGGGGACCCTTCCTTTTGCTGTCAAACCTAATTTCTGAGGGCAAGGGAAGTTTAACACAGTAAAAGAGGAGTGCTAAGAATGGAGCTAAAAGAAAAAGAGTTCACATACTCTTAAAGTGGAAATTTGGTGTAGGCAAGTAGGGAAAGAGGCCATTAGTTGGCCAAAACATTGGGTACTCAGGTTCTAAGAGGGTGCGCCTATCCTCCCACCCTCTATACCTCCCAAGTACCCTCACCAAACAGAAAATGAATCAACTTATGGCCTAGAAAACAAAAAGGGGTCAAAAAGAGGAAAAAAAAAAGGGCAAAAGAGGGAAAGACTTGCAAAAATGGAAATTCTGTACTAATGTGGCTGCATCCACTTGCTGTGCAAGCCACAAGTGAACTTAGCTTGCTTAGGAGATGCTAAATTGGCTTGGATAGAGGCCAAAACAGAAAGGACTAAGAAATAGGGACTAAAATGAACTGATTTTGTTGTTTTTGCCCTTTTTGAAGAATCTATGTAAATTAAGAGATTTAGGGCTGAGTTTCTGTACTTTCTAGTCCTATGTGTTAGTATGATACTCTGTATGGGCAGGGCAGTAGTCAAAGTGGCCTCTAACCTCATTTTATAACTCAACTTGATTTTAGGGAATTTCATGTATTTTGCTGCAAAAGTATGACCTCTGGGCATTAGTTTTCTGTGAAGACTGCATGAGCAAGTCACAAATAGCTTTTAGGTACTTGCTGCACTTTGGTTTTGGTTTGAAGCAACCCAGAACAGAATTTGAGTCTTAATAGGGACTAAATTGCAAGAAAAACTTAAGAAAACCTGAAAAGTCCTATTTCTACTCACATTCTGGTTCAATTCTTTTGGGATTTTCTGGGTGTGTGTAGCAGGTCCTAATTGACCATTTTGGTGACTAAGTGAAGTCTAAATACTTGAAATGTGCCTGGAATTTCTTTCTTTAAAGAATGGGACTCCTTTGAAAAGATTGGTGAATTTCAGGGTCCAAATGCAATTGTCTTTACTGGAAATTCTGTACTAATGTGGCTCAACCACTTGCTGTGCAAGCCACAAGTGAACTTAGCTTGCTTAGGAGATGCTAAATTGGGTTGGATAGAGGCCAAAACAGAAAGGAGTAAGAAATAGGGACTAAAATGAACTGATGAATATCAAGTTTTCAAAACACTCATCGGTAAAAATTGATTAAAAAGTAATTGAAGTTTTCGAAACACTCATTGCCAAAACTAATGAATATCAAGTTTTCGAAGCATTCATCGGCGAAAACTATTTAACAAGAAAATCAAGTTTTCGAAACACTCATTGGCGAAAATTGAAGAATTTCAAGATTTTAAAACAATCACTGGCGAAAACTGATGAATATCAAGTTTTCGAAACACTCATCAGTGATAACTGATTAACAAGAAAATAAAGTTTCCCAAATACTCATTGGTGAAAACTAATGAATATCAAGTTTTCGAAACACTCATCGGCGAAAACTGATGAATATCAAGGTTTCGAAACATTCATCGGCGAAAACGGATTAACAAAAAAAATCAAGTTTTCGACACACTCATCGGCCAAAACTAAAGAATATGAAGTTTTCAAAACACTCACCGGCAGAAACTGATCAATATCAAGTATTCAAAACACTCATCGGCGAAAACTGAATAACAAGAAAATCGAGTTTTCGATACACCCATTGTGAAAACTAATGAATATCTAGTTTTTAAAACAGTCACCGACGAAAACTGATTAACACGAAAATTAGGTTTTTGAAACAGTAATTGGCGAAAACTGATAAACATCAAGTTTCTGAAACACTAATCGGAGAAAACAGATGAATATCAAGTTTTGGAAACACTGATCGGCAAAAACTGATTAACAAGAAAATCAAGTTTTCGAAGAACTCGTTGGTGTAAACTGATGAATATCAAGTTTTCGAAAGACTCACCGGCGAAAACTGATGAATATCAAGTTTTCGAAACACTCATCGGAGAAAACTAATTAACAAGAAAATCAAGTTATCGAAATACTCATTGGAGAAAACTGATGAATATCAAGTTTTGAAACACTAATTGGTGAAAACTGATGAATATCAAGTTTTTGAAACACTCATCGGCGAGAATTGATTAACAAGAAAACTATGTTTTCGAAACACTCGTTGGCTTAAACTAATGAATATCAAGTTTTCGAAACACTAACCGGCGAAAACTGAATAACAAGAAAATCATGTTTTCGAAACACTCACCGGCGAAAACTGATGAATATCAAGTTTTCGAAACACTCACCGACGAAAATTGATCAATATAAAGTTTTCGAAACACTCATCGGCGAAATACGATTAACAAGAAAATCAAGTTTTCGAAACACTCATTGGCGAAAACTGATGAATATCAAGTTTCTGAAACACTAATCGGCGAAAACTGATGATTATCAAGTTTTCGAAACACTCATCAGCGAAAAATGATTAACAAGAAAATCAAGTTTTCGAAACACTCATCGGCGAAAACTAATGAATATGAAGTTTTCGAAACACTCACTGGCAGAAACTGATGAATATCAAGTATTCGAAACACTCGTCGGCCAAAACTGAATAACAATAAAATCAAGATTTCGAAACACTCATCGGTGAAAACTGATTAACAAGAAAATCAAGTTTTCGAAACACTCATTGGCGAAAACTGATGAATATCAAGTTTTCGAAACACTCATCGGCGAAAACTGATTAACAAGAAAATCATGTTTTCGAAACACTCATTGGTGCAAACTGATGAATATCTAGTTTTTGAAACACTCACCAGCGAAAACTAATGAATATCAAGTTTTTAAAACACTCATCGGCGAAAACTGATTAACAAGAAAATCAAATTTTCGGAACACTCAGTGGTGAAAACGGATGAATATCAAGTTTTCGAAACACTCATCTGCGAAAACTGATGAATATCATGTTTTCGAAACACTCATCGGCGAAAATTGATTAACAAGAAAATCAAGTTTTTGAAACACTCATTGGCGAAAACTGATGAATATCAAGTTTTCGAAACACTCACCGACGAAAACTGATGAATATCAGGTTTCGAAACACTCATCGGCGAAAACTGATTAACAAGAAAATCAAGTTTTCGAAACACTCATTGGCGAAAACTGATGAATATCAAGTTTCCGAAACACTCAGTGGCGAAAACAAATGAATATCAAGTTCTCAAAACACTCATCGGCGAAAATTAATTAACAAGAAAATCAAGTTTTCGAAACACTCATTGGCAAAAATTGATGAATATCATGTTTTCGAAACACTCACTGGTAAAAACTGATGAATATCAAGTTTTTGAAACACTCATCCATGAAAACTGATTAACAAGAAAATCATGTTTTCGAAACACTCATTGGCGAAAACTGATGAATATCAAGTTTCGAAAACACTAATCGGCGAAAATTGATGAATATCATGTTTACAAAAAACTCATCATCGAAAACTGATTAACAAGAAAATTAAGTTTTCGAAACACTCATTGGCGAGAACTGATGAATATCAAGTTTTCGACACACTAATCGGCGAAAACTGATGAATATCATGTTTTCAAAACACTCACCGGCGAAAACTTATTAACAAGAATATCAAGTTTTCGAAACACTCATTGGCGAAAACTTATCAATATCATGTTTTCGAAACACTCATTTGCGAAAACTTATCAATATCAAGTTTTCGAAACACTCACCGGTGAAAACTGATTTAAAGAATATCAAGTTTTCGAAACACTCATCGGTGAAAACTGATGAATACCAACTTTCCGGAACTCTAATCGGCGAAAACTGATGAATATCTTGTTTTCAATACACTTATTGATGAAAACTGATGAATATCATGTTTTAGAAACACTCACGAGTGGAAACTGATGAATATAAAGTTTTCGACACACTCATCGGTGAAAACAGATTAACAAGAAAATCAAGTTTTCGAAACACTTCAATGGCAAAAACTGATGAAAATCTAGTTTTCGAAACACTCACCGGCGGAAACTGATCAATATCAAGTTTTCGAAACACTCATCGGCAAAAACTGATTATCAAGAAAATAAAGTTTTTGAAACACTCATTGGCGAAAACTGATGAATATCATACGGAATTGTGGTGTTACAGTTATGGTATCAGAGCACCACTACCTTAGTTAGAACCGGATTAGGGCTTTTTAACTAGGTAGATAGAGTCTAGATTCCTTTTTAACTAGGTTGAAGACTTGAACCAGTGGTTGAGTCTGACTGGTGGTGGAGTTAGGTTTAGGTAGGAAGTATTTTTACCTTGAGTCATATTAACTATATGAATGAAACTGATATTGAAATTTCAATATTGTTTATTTTGTAGAGTGAAATATGCCTCCAAGGCGAAATACTGGGAATAATCGAAGGAATGAGACGAACCTTAATGGGGATGCGCAAACCCTGAGGGAAATGGCAGAGGCAATGAAGAGACAAGCCGATGCCGCGACCAAAATGATGCAGCACATCCAAGAAGAGAGGAATGAGAGGGCTCCAGGTCCTAGAGTTAGGGATGATAGCTACCATGGGTGGGCAGAGTTTCAAAAAGCTAGACCATCAGCCTTTAGAGGTGAGTTTAATCCAATATTAGCCGAGGGCTGGCTGAAGGAGTTGGAGAAATTGTTCAAAGTCCTTAAGTGTTCTGATGAGCAGAAGGTCGAATATGCCACCTACATGCTAGCTGGTGAGGCCGAAAATTGGTGGAAAGGAGCACTGCAGTTAATGGAGGCCCGTAACACTCCGCTGACGTGGGAGAACTTTAAGATTACCTTCTTAGAGAAGTATTACCCAATGAGCGTGAGGAACCGGAAGGAAATTGTGTTTATGCAGATTAAACAAGGAAACATGCCTTTTGAGGAATTCATAGCCAAGTATGAACAGTTGTCTCATTTCTCCTCTTACTTGAAACACAATCCAGACGACGTTTGGAAGGCCATGCATGTGACCTCAGCTCTTAATTCTGCTATGAGTAATGTGATAGCTCCTCTAGATATTAAGAACTATGCAGAATTAGTGAACATGTGTCGCATTATTGCCAGAAATTTGGAGAAGACCCATAGGGTCAACTTCAATAACAAGCGACCGATGAATTATTCCAAGGGTGGAACTAGCCAGGGAAAGAAACCTATGATGAGCAAACCTGCACCCAAACTTTGTTCTAAATGCGGGAAAACCCATGGAGATAAGCCATGCCTGCTCGGATTGAATGTCTGTTACAATTGTGGTGTGACGGGGCATTTTGCTAGAGATTGCCCTCAGAAGAAGCAGACCTTTGATGGAGTGAAACCACCTACTAGAGGAAGAGTCTTTACTCTCAAGTGCGAAGAAGTGACTGAATCTGATGAACTTATTTAGGGAACAAGTATAATAAATGGTAAGTCTTTACATGTACTGTTTGACTCGGGTGACACGCACTCAATTATTAATTCTAAGTGTGTGAAGGATTTAAAGTTGCCATTGACTACTCTTCCATATAACTTATCGATTTCTACTCCTACGGGGGAGAGTGTTGTGGCATCATTGGTTTGTTTGAACTGTCCAATTGTTGTGGAGAATAGACGTTTTGAAATTGATTTGATTTGTTTGAATCTATCAGGGATTGATTTAATCTTAGGCATGAACTGGCTGTCTGAAAATAATGTGGTCCTTAACTGTTGTGAAAAATCTGTGATGTTTATAGATACCAAACCTGTTTGTAAAAGAAATGAGGAAAAGATCCAAAGAGTAAGTTTTCTATGTTCCTCCGAAGTAGAGATGTTGCACAAACTTAGTAGTATTCCTATCGTCTCCAATTTTGCTGATGTTTTTCCAGAGGAGATAACTAGTCTCCCTCCAGAATGGGAAGTTGAGTTCTCTATAGAGTTAGTCCATGGGACGGGACCGATCTCTGTAGCTCCTTATAGAATGGCCCCTCCCGAGTTAGGTGAACTAAAGACACAGTTAGAGGATCTTTTGAGTAAACAATTCATCAGGCCTAGTGCATCACCATGGGGTGCACCGGTACTATTTATGAAAAAGAAAGATGAGAGCCTTAGGATGTGTATCGATTATAGACAACTTAATAATGTAACTGTGAAGAATAAGTACCCACTTCCTAGGATAGATGATCTTTTAGACCAGCTAAGGGGAGCCACGGTATTTTCCAAGATTGATTTGAGGTCGGGGTACCATCAAATCAGAGTCCAGGCAAAGGATATCCGAAAAACTGCCATTAGGACTAGATACGGGCATTATGAATTTCTCGTGATGCCATTCGGTCTGACAAATGCTCCCGCCATTTTTATGGATTATATGAATCGTATCTTTAGACCCTACCTCGATCGGTTTGTGGTAGTGTTTATTGATGATATCTTAGTGTATTCTAGGAATAGGAAAGAACATGAGGAACATCTTAAAGTCGTGCTAGCAATGCTTAGGGAAAAGCAATTGTACGCAAAGTTGTCTAAGTGTGAATTTTGGTTAGAGGAAGTCAAATTCTTAAGACATGTGATCTCTAAGGATGGAGTAGCTATAGATCCTAGTAAGACGGATGCTGTGGCTAGTTGGGAGAGACCAAAGATAGTGACTGAAATATGTAGCTTTTTCGGATTAGCCGGTTATTACAGGAGGTTTATTGAAGGGTTTTCGCAAATCGCATTACCCATGACAAGGTTGACACGAAAGGAGGTACCATTTGTGTGGACCTTAGAGTGTGAAACTAGTTTCCAAACCCTGAAAGAAAGGATGACCACCACACCGCTGTTAGTCATACCCGATCCTTTAGGTGAGTTCGAGTTTTACACCGATGCGTCTAGAAAAGGATTAGGTTGTGTCTTAATTCAAGAAAAGAGGGTAGTTGCGTATGCATCTAGACAGTTGACACCTCATGAGGAGAATTACCCAACTCGTGACTTAGAGTTAGCTGCCATAGTGTTTGCCCGAAAGATATGGAGACACTATCTTTATGGCATTAGGTTTGAGATATTTAGTGACCATAAAAGTCTCAAATATCTCTTTGATCAGAAAGAATTAAACATGAGACAGAGAAAATGGATGGAATTCTTAAAGGATTATGATTTTGAATTAAAATACCATCCCGGAAAGGCAAACTTGGTCGCAGACCCCTTAAGTAGAAAATCTTTACACATGTCTCAATTAATGGTTAATGAATTGAGGTTAATAGAGAAGTTTAGAGATTTGAATTTATCCACTTCGATTTTACCTAATAGGATATGTTTAAATCAATTGAGGATAGAATGTGACCTTAGGGCCCAGATACTCGAAGCTCAAAAAGGTGATGAATTCTTAAAGTCTCTAAAGGACTCAAAGAAATTGATTGAGTCATCGGACGGGGTCGTGACGTTTCAGGGCAGAGTGTATGTCCCAAATCAAGGAGGACTAAGGGATAAAGTCGTAGAAGAAGCCCAGAAGAGTAGTTATACCGTACATCCGGGTGCCACTAAGATGTATCAAGATCTGAAGAAGAGATTTTGGTGGCCATGTATAAAAAGGGACATAGGAGAGTATGTCTCTAAGTGTCTAATATGTTAGCAGGTGAAGATTGAACACCAGAAACCTGTGGGATTGTTACAACCCTTAGATATCCCTGAATGGAAATGGGATCAGATTTCTATGGATTTTATTGTAGGTTTACAGGGGACACAGTTAGGAAATGATGCTATCTGGGTGATAGTGGATAGATTGACTAAATCAACACATTTCCTAACAATTAAGATAAGTTTCTCACTAGATAAGTTAGCTCACTTGTACATTCAAGAGATAGTGAGGTTGCACGGAGTTCCCTCTAGTATTGTCTCAGATAGAGACCCTAGATTTACTTCTAGATTTTGGAAAGCCTTGCAGGAAGCATTTGGTACAAAAATGAATTTTAGTACTGCGTATCATCCTCAGACTGATGGACATACTGAGCGAACCATTTAGACCCTAGAGGATATGCTCAGAGCATGTGCTCTTGAACAGACAGGAAGTTGGGATAGGAACATTCCACTAGTGGAATTTGCGTATAATAATAGTTATCATTCCACTATAGGGATGGCTCCATATGAAGCCTTGTATGGAAGGAAATGTAGATCACCCATTTTTTGGTTTGAGATCGGGGAGAGACAGTTTTTAGGTCCAGAACTTGTTCAAGAGACCACTGAACAGATAAAACTGATCAGGGAAAAGATGAGAAAAACCCAGGATAGACAAAAGAATTATGCTGACAATAGGAGGAAACCGTTATAATTTGAAGAGGGGGATCATGTTTTCCTCAAAAGTTTCTCTGATTACAGGTATTGGTAGAGCTATTAAGTCCCGAAAGTTAAGTCCAAGATATATAGGATCTTTCCAAATTTTAAAAAGAGTCGGTTCATCAGCTTATCAGATTGCATTACCCACATTTTTGTCAAATCTACACAATGTTTTCCATGTGTCACAACTTCGATATATATTTCGGATCCTTCACATATTTTGGATGTTAAAACAGTGCAAGTAAAAGAGAATTTGACATATCATCCTAGACTGACAAAGATCATTGATTCGGATGTTAAGCAATTGAGAAACAAGACTATTCCATTAGTGAAGGTTTCATGGGATGAATCTTCTCCTCAAGAAGCAACATGGGAGAAGGAAGAGGCTATAAGGCAATCATATCCGGAACTATTGTCATGAATTGGTGAGTTCTCAAATTTCGAGGACGAAATTTAAAATAAGGAGGGGGGATTGTAACACTCGCCTCTCTCGATGATGTAATTGATTGTTTGCTAGATGAATTAAGGTTTTTGTATGTGTTTGATGCAATCTAAAAGCATGTAAATTTGCATTAGAAATAGGTTAATTATGTTATAGGGACTTGAATGAAAAGAAAAGAAGCTATAGATGGAAGAGGACTTAGGTGTAAGGAATAGCTTTATGGGGGATGTAATTCATAATATTAACTTAAAGCCATAGTGACCAACAGAACTTTGAACACTTCCCGCCTGAGTGTCAAGGTAGAGTGATAAGCTCTATTTTTAATGAAAGCAAAGAATCAAGTAGAACAAAGGACTTGAATTCAAGAAGGTTTTGGGAAAGTGGTGAGTCACCACTCAGCCACACTAAAGGGGTGAAACATAGCCACCTCTCCACATACTCATCATTTTCACCAACTAGAGAGAGAGAGAGAGGTAGAGAAAGGAAGAGAAAAGCTTGAAGGGGAAGTTGGGAATTCGGACTAGGGCTGGATTCAGGTGGTGAAATTGATAGGATAGCGTCTACACATCACAAGAAACGTAATCTAGCTTGGAGTTAAGGTAGTCATGGCTTCCAACTCTCACTTTTTGAAATTTAAGATTTTACTTGAAAATGGCTAATTTCTGATTTTGAACTTCTGGGCCGAAATAGAGAGTACAAACCTGCATTTCTATTATTTTAGAACTTAGATGGATGCCTATTGATGTTTGCATGTATCTCTGAATGCTGAAAATGAATATTTAGAAATGGGTTTGGCTTATGGGTTTTGGTAGACAGTCATAATTGAATCTAAGCTAGTTTAAGAATGTTTTGGGCTGAGTTTTACATGGGTTTTACCGTACAAATGGTCCATAATAATTGTATAACCTCGCCTTTGGCTTAAACATGAGATTTGAACTTGAAATCTGGGCAAAAAGTGCATTTTCGAAACAGGGCAGAGGCGCAGTAGTCGACTGTTAGCTATAATAGTGGACTGTTGTGTTCTTCATTTTGTAAAAATCTAGAATTTCACTTGAACAGTCAACTGCTAGCCCTAACAATCGACTGTCGTGTTCTTAGTTTGTGAAAACCCTATAATTTTAATGAACAGGCGACTGCTATGTGGGAACAGTTGACTGTTACAGAAGAGAGAGCAAACAGTCAACTTCTAAGCCATAACAGTTGACTGTTATCCTTTTGTTTCAAATATTCAAGTTTGCAAAGAGAAACCAGTTGACTGCTGGATTGGGGCAGTCGACTGCTACCTATATTTTTAAGAAAGTGAACTTAATGGCATGAAATTATGTTTGATAGGCGAAATCACATACTTAAACTTAGTTCTAAATGATTAAAGAACAATATGTGACAAAGATTAAGGGAAATAACATAGTAGAATGAAAGGAGAGCTAAGTATTCCATATACATTCTTTATAGAAGAAGAAGTCCATAATCGATTGACCAATTGTCGGTATGGGACGGCCATTCGGATTTCCACGGTGGACTAATATGGGATGGTAAAAACATCCAATCCATTGATGATGAAAGTTTACGAAAACACCGTGTTGGTTATTTACTTTTAAGCTAGTAGGCTCTATATGGCCAAATCAAGAGTGACATGCTTAAAATTAGATTAACCATGATTGGGACTACTACTTTGCAACGTATGTACATGAGAATAGCATATCAAGGGATAAAATCGTGATCCTTAAGGAAAGATACTTTGTGTCTTATGGCAATGAGAGGTCATGGGCAAAATGGTGATCCTTTACAAAAGATGCGTTGTATCCTGTGAATGTATGGTTAAGGGTAAAAGTGTGACCCTTCGGGGAAGAGGCATTGTACCCTACGAAAGAATCAATGTTAATGGATAAAATTGTGACCCAAGAGGGGAAGATGCATTATATCCTATGAATGAAATGGACAAAACTATGACCCACAGGGGAAGATTAGTGTGTCAAAGGAATGAATGGATATGTGCGAGTAGTTGTTGGACAACTCTCTCGAAAACTGATGAATATGAAGTTTTCGAAACACACATCGGCGAAAACTGATGAATATAAAGATTTCGAAACATTCACTGGCGAAAAACTGATGAATATCATGTTTCTAAAACACTCGCCGGCGAAAATTGATTAACAAGAAAATTATTTTTCGAAACACTCATTGGCGAAAACTGATGAATATCAAGTTTCTGAAACACTCACCGGCAAAAACTGATTAAAAAGAAAATCAAATTTCCGAAACACTCATTGGCGAAAAGTTATGAATATCAAGTATCCGAAACACTAATCGGCGAAAACTAATAAATATCATGTTTTTGAAACACTCACCGGCGAAAACTGTTTAACAAGAAAATCAAGTTTTCTAAACACTCACTGGCGAAAACTGATGAATATCAAGTTTTTCAGACACTCACCGGCGAAAACTGATGAATATCAAGTTTTTGAAACACTCATCGGCGAAAATTGATTAACAAGAAAATCAAGTTTTTGAAACACTCATTGGCGAAAATTGATGAATATCAAGTTTTTAAAACACTCATTAACAAAAACTGATTAACAAGAAAATCAAGTTTTCGAAACACTCATTGGCGAAAACTAAAGAATATCATGTTTTCGAAACACTCACCTGCGAAAACTGATGAATATCAAGTTTTTGAATCACTCATTGGCGAAAACTGATTAACAAGAAAATCAAGTTTTCGAAACACTCATTGGCGAAAAGTGATGAATATCAAGTTTTCGAAACACTCACCGACGAAAACTAATGAATATCAAGTTTTCGAAACACTCATCGGCGAAAACTGATCAATATCAAGTTTTCGAAAGACTCATTGCGGAAAACTGATTATCAAGAAAATTAAGTTTTCGACACCCTCATTGGCGAAAACTGATGAATATCAAGTTTTTGAAACACTCATCGCCGAAAACTGATTAACAAGAAAATCAAGTTTTCGAAACAATCTTTTGCAAAAGCTGATGAATATCAAGTTTTCAAAACACTCATCGGCGAAAACTGATTAACAAGAACATCAAGTTTTCGAAACACTCATTGGCGAAAACTGATGAATTTCAAGTTTCCGAAAGACTCACCGGCGAAAACTGATGTATCAAGTTTTCGAAACACTCAACGGCGAAAACTTATTAAAAAAAATCAAGTTTTCGAAACACTCATTGGCGAAAACTATTGAATATCAAGTTTCTGAAACACTAATCGGCGAAAACTTATAAACATCAAGTTTTCGAAACACTCATCGGTGAAAACTGATGAACAAGAAAAACAAGTTTTCGAAACACTCATCGGCGAAAACTAATGAATATAAAGTTTTAGAAACACTCATCGCCGAAAACAGATTAACAAGAAAATATTGTTTTCGAAACAATCATTTGCGAAAACTGATGAATATCAAGTTTTTGAAACACTCATCGGCGAAAATTGATTGACAAGAAAATCATGTTTTCGAAACACAGATTGGCGAAAATTGATGAATATCAATTTTTCGAAAAACTAATCGGCGAAAACTGATGAATATCAAGTTTTCGAAACACTCACCGGCTAAAATTGATTAATAAGAACATCAAGTTTTCGAAACACTCAGTGGCGAAAACTGATGAATATCAAGCTTTCCAAACACTCACAGGCGAAAACTAATGAATATCAAGTTTACGAAACACTCACCAGCGAAAACTTATTACAAGAAAATCAAGTTTTCGACACACTCATTGGCGAAAACTGATGAATATCAAGTTTTCGAAACACTAATCGGCGAAAACTGATGAATATCAAGTTTTCGAAACACTCACTGGCGAAAATTGATGAATATCTTGTCTTTGAAAAATTCACCGGCGAAAACTGACGAATATCAAGTTTTCGAAACACTCATCGGCAAAAACTGATTAACAAGAAAATCAAGTTTTCGAAACACTCATTAGCGAAAACTGATGAACATCAAGTTTCCGAAGCACTCACCGGCAAAAATTGATGAATATCAAGTGTTCAAAACACTCATCGGCGAAAACTGATTAACAAGAAAATCAAGGTTCCGAAAGTCTCATTGGCGAAAACTGATGAATATCAAGTTTTTGAAAAACTCACCAGCGAAAACTGATTAACAAGAAAATCAAGTTTTCGAAACACTCATTGTCGAAAACTGATGAATATCAAGTTTCCAAAACACTCACCGGCGAAAACTGATGAATATCAAGTTTTCGAAACACTCATCGGCGAAAACTTATGAATATCAAGTTTTCGAAACAGTCATCGGCGAAAACTGATTTACACGAAAATCAGGTTTTCGAAACACTCATTGGCAAAAACGAATGAATATCAAGTTTTCGAAACACTCACCGGCGAAAACTGATTAATATCAAGTTTTCGAAACAGTCATCGGTAAAAACTGATTAACAAGAAAATCAAGTTTTCGAAACACTCATTAGCGAAAACTGATGAACAACAAGTTTCCGAAACACTCACCGGCGAAAATTGATGAATATCAAGTTTTCGAAACATTCATCGGTGAAAACTGATTAACAAGAAAATCAAGTTTTCGAAACACTCATTGGCGACAACTGATGAATATCATGTTTTCGAAACACTCACCGGCGAAAACTGATTAACAAGAAAATTACATTTTCGAAACACTCATAGGCGAAAACTGATGAATATCACGTTTCCGAAACACTCACCGGCGAAAACTGATGAATATCCAGTTTTCGAAACACTCATAAGCGAAAACTGATTGACAAGAAAATCAATTTTTCGAAACACTCATTAGCGAAAACTGATGAATATCAAGATTTCGAAACACTAATCGGCAAAAACTGATCAACAAGAAAATCAAGTTTTCGAAACAATAATCGGCGAAAACTGACGAATATCAAGTTTTCGAAACACTCATCGGCGAAAATTGATTAAAAGAAAAACAAGTTTTCGAAACACTCACAGGCGAAAGCTGATGAATATTAAATTTTCAAAACACTCACCGGCGAAAACTAATGAATATCAAGTTTTCGACAAATTCATCGGCGAAAACGGATTAACAAGAAAAATCAAGTTTTTGAAACACTCGCGGGCAAAAACTGATTAACAAGAAAATCAACTTTTTGAAACACTCATTGGCGAAAACTGATGACTATCAAGTTTCTGAGACACTCACTGGTGAAAACTGATGAATATCAAGTTTTCGAAGCACTCATCGGCGAAAACTGATTAACAAGAAAATCAAGTTTTCGAAACACTCATTTGCGAAAACTGATGAAGATCAAGATTTCGAAACACTCATCGGCGAAAACTGATTAAGAAGAAAATCAAGTTTTCGACACAGTCATTAGCGAACACTGATGAATATCAATTTTTTGAAACACTAATTGGCGAAAACTAATGAATATCAAGTTTCGAAACACTCATCGGTGAAAACTAGTTAACAAGAAAATCATGTTTTCGAAACACTCATAAGCGAAAACTGATGAACATCAAGTTTTCGAAACAATCACCGGCGAAAACTGATGAATATCAAGTTCTCGAAACAATAATCGGCGAAAACTGATTGACAAGAAAATCAAGTTTTCGAAACACTCATTGGCGAAAACTGATGAATATCAAGTTTTCGAAACACTCATCGGCGAAAACTGATTAACAAGAAAATTATTTTTCGAAACGCTCATTGGCGAAAACTGATGAATGTCAAGTTTCCGAAACACTCACTGGTTAAAACTAATTAAAAAGAAAATCAAGTTTTCGAAACAATCATTGGCGAAAATTGATGAATATCAAGTTTCCGAAACACTCATCGGCGAAAATTGATAAATATCAAGTTTTCGAAAAACTCCTCGGCGAAAACTGATTAACAAGAAAATCAAGTTTTCGAAACACTCATGAGCGAAAACTGATGAATATCAAGTTTTCGAAACACTCATCGGCAAACACTGATGAATATCAGGTTTTCGAAACACTCATCGGCGATAACTTATTAACAAGAAAATCAAGTTTTCCAAACTCTCATCAGCGAAAATTGATTAATATCTAGTTTTTGACACACTCACCGGCGAAAACTGATGAATATCAAATTTTCGAAACACTCGTCGGCAAAAACTGATGAATATCAAGTTTTCAAAACACTCATCTGCGAAAACTGATTAACAAGAAAATGAAGTTAAACACTCATTGGCAAAAACTGATGAATATAATGTTTTTGAAACACTCACTGGCGAAAACTGATGAATATCAAATTTTTGAAACAGTCATCGGCGAAAACTGATTAACAAGAAAATCAATTTCTCGAAACACTCATTCGCAAAAGTTGATGAATTTCAAGTTTTCGAAACACTCACCGGCGAAAACCGATGAATATCAAGTTTTCGAAACATTCATCGGCGAAAAAAGATTAACAAGAAAGTCAAGTTTTCGAAACACTCATTGGCGAAAACTAATGAATATCAAGTTTTCGAAAACACTAACCGGCGAAAACTGATTAACTAGAACATTAAGTTTTTGAAACACTCATTGGTGAAAACTGATGAATAGCAACTTTCCGAAACACTCACCGGCGAAAACTGATGAATATCAAGTCTTTGAAACACTTATCGGCGGAAACTGATTAACAAGAAAGTCATGTTTTCGAAACACGCATTGGCGAAAACTGATAAATATTAAATTTCCGAAACACTAATCGGCGAAAACTGATGAATATCAAGTTTTCGAAACACTCATCGGTGAAAACTGTTTAACAAGAATATCAAGTTATCTAAATACACACTGGCAAAAACTAATGAATAACAAGTTTTCGAAACACTCATCGGCGAAAGCTGATGAATATCAAGTTTTCGAAACACTCATCGGTGAAAACTGATGAACAAGAAAATCAAGTTTTCGAAACACTCATTGGCGAAAACTGATGAATATAAAATTTTCGAAACACTCATCTGTGAAAACTAATGAATATCAAGTTTTCGAAACACTCACCGGTAAAAACTGATTAACAAGAAACACTCATTTTCGAAAATTGATGAAATACAAGTTTTCGAAACACTCACCGGTGAAAACTAATGAATATCAAGCTTTCGAAACACTCATCGGCGAAAACTGATGAAGATCAAGATTTCGAAACACTCATCGGAGAAAACTGAATAACAAGAAAATCAAGTTTTCGAAAAACTCATTGGCGAAAACTGATGAATATCAAGTTTTCAAAACACTGACCGGAGAAAACATATGAATATCAAGTTTCCAAAACACTATTCGGCAAAAACTGATTAACAAGAAAATCAACTTTTCGTAACAATCATTGGCAAAAACTGATGAATATAAAGTTTTCGAAACACTCACCGGCGAAAACTGATCAATATCAACTTTTTGAAACACTCATCAGCGAAACCTGATCAACAAGAAAATCAAGTTATCAAAACACTCATTGGTGAAAACTGATGAATATCAAGTTTTCGAAATACTCACCGATGAAAACTTTTGAATATAAAGTTTTCGAAACACTGACCGACGAAAACTGATGAATATCAAGTTTTCGAAACACTCATCGACGAAAACTGATTAACAAGAAAATCAAGTTTACGAAACACTCATTGGCGAAAACTGATGAATATCAAGTTTTCGAAACACTCAAAGGCGAAAACTGATTAACAGGAAAATTATGTTTCCGAAACACTCATGGGCGAAAACTGATGAATATGAAGTTTCCGAAACACTCACCGGCGAAAAACTGATGAATATCAAGTTTTCGAAACACTCATCGTAGAAAAATGATTAACAAGAAAATTAAGTTTTCGAAAAACGCATTTGCGGAAAATGATGAATATCAAGTTTTCAAAACACTCACCGGCGAAAACTGATGAATATCAAGTTTTCGAAACACTCGTCGGCGAAAACTGATTAACAAGAAAATCAATTTTCGAAACACTCATTGGCGAAAACTGATGAATATCAAGTTTTTGAAACACTCCCCGGCGAAAACTAATGAATATAAAGTTTTCAGAACACTCATCGGCGAAAACTGATTATCAAGAAAATCAAGTTTTCGAAACACTCATTAGCGAAATCTGATGAAAATCATGTTTTTGAAACACTCACCTGCGAAAACTGATTAACAAGAAAATCAAGTTTTTGAAACAGTCATTGGTGAAAACTGATGAATATAAGGTTTCTGATCCACTCACCGGCGAAAACTAATGAATATCAAGTTTTCGAAAAACACTCATCGGCGAAAACTGATTAACAAAAAAATCAAGTTTTCGAAACACTCATTGACGAAAACTAATGAATATCAAGTTTCCGAAACACTCACTGGCGAAAACTGATGAATATCAAGTTTTCGAAACACTCATCGGCGAAAATTGATTAACAAGAAAATCAAGTTTTCGAAACACTCATTGGAGAAAACTGATCAATATCAAGTTTTCGAAACATTAATCGGAAAAAACTGATGAAAATCATGTTCTCAAAGCACTTATTGACGAAATCTGACTAGCAAGAAAATCAAATTTTCCAAACACTCTTTGGCGTAAACGGAGGAATATCAAATTTTTGAAACACCAATTGGCGAAAACTGAAGAATATCATGTTTTCCAAACACTCACCGGTGAAAAATGATTAACAAGAAAATCAAGTTTTCGAAACACTCATTGGCGAAAACTGTAACACCCCAATTCGCTACGTCCATTTAAGTATATAGTTGATATGAATTAGTGTGTTACTAGCTTTTCTTACCCGAGTTCATTTAAAATTTTACCAAGTTAATTAATTAAGTTGAGTTGGTTTGGTTTGGGTTACTACTCTTGGGTATCTCACTGGTCTCTCTCAGCGTAAGCATTAAATTAAAAACAAACACAAGCAGCTTCATTACATTACCTTCTATTTACTATAAACATATATAATATACATACCATCCATCATCAATGCTAGAGTCCCATGAATGGAGAAGATCTAAGGATATCAACCATCTTAAGATCTTAGCCCTTAACCTACTAGTGGATAAAGACTCTAGTCTTTACTTACATATCATTCATATACATACCCAAAATATGTCCTCCATCCTTTCCTATACATATTAACTACTCGGACTTTGTAACCTTTCCAAAAATATACTAAAGGACAAAGTCAAGGGATTGTGGATTCCAAAAACAAAAGAAAACATGTACTACATAATCATGCTCCTTGAGAAGGCATCAGATAAGTCTCTACATTTAGAATCACATCACTAATCACGACGACCCAGTCCAGTACTGGATCATGCCTCCATTCCAGCTTGGCCTCCAATGTGACTAAGTACCTTGGCATCTGATACACATCAACGTAATCGTGAGATTTATAATGTCAGTAATCATAGCAACTTGTTTTGAAAACCGCTAATGTGTACCACAGTATCATCATATAGAAAATCCATGTATTTCCTCATACTTTTCATAACATTTAAAACATGGATGCAACATCATTGATTTCTTTAAAACATAAATAAGCATGGCATGTATTCTTGTGAATGCAACCTTTGATACATCGCTTCAAAACACTCATTTAATCCATTCATTGGTATGGTATGGAATAGTATCGTCCTCATCTTTGCAAAACATCATAAACTGGAGAAATATGAATATACATAAAACATTTCATCATACCATCATCATTCATAATCTCAAGGGTAATGAAATAACACATAATAAACATGTGAGCATCTAGCCCTAATTTCATAAAACATATGAGCATCGGGAGTGCCGCAACGCGAGCAATTGCACACATCAACCCTTTGCGTCTTTCTCGAAGGATCAACAATTCGTCCCTCATAACATCATCATTAGAGGACCATTTGCTTCTTTCCCGAAGGATCAACAATTTGCCTCTCATAACATTCACTTATACCTAGGATTCATCATGTTGTCCCGGAGGATCAACTGTTCAATTCCTTGAACACATACATTCATAGGATTCATTGCGTCTTCCCTTAAGAATCAACCTATTGCAAGCATTGTGTCTTTCCCTGTGGATCAATAATTTATATGCATGGTATCTTTCCTTAAGAGTCAACAATTCATCTCCGTGATATGCTATTCACATATACATATATTGAAAAGAAATGGGTCCCAATCATGGTTCGCCTAAATTTAAGCATGTCGCTCTTAAATGGCCACATAGGGCATACTAGCTTAAAATTCGGTAACCAACACGGTTTTTTTGTAAAATTACATTCTTAATCGATTGGATGTTTTACCATCCCAAATAATGACGCGACAGTGGAAATCCCAACAGCCGTCCCTTACCGACAATTGGCCAATCGATTATGGACCCATTCTTTACCGATACATGTACATTGAATACTTGCTCTCTTTTCTTTCTTTTCTTTGTTATTTCTCCTTGATTCATATTTCAAATTACTTTAAAAGCTTTGAGCACCATGTTTGAGAATGAAATTAAGTGCTTTAAACATCGTTTAAAGTGATTAAGTTCACTATGCAAACCAACGGCCTATCAGTTGGCTGATTGGCCCTTAATTTCGAAGAATAAAATTTTCCAGAGACCTATCAGCCGGCTGATAGCTCTCTGGAGAGCTAATTCAGGCACTTTAAAAGCACAACAGTCGGCTGTTCTAAATCTGTAATTTTCTGGGTAAAATACGGACGTTTCTGGGCAAAAACATGAACATTTATGAAAAATTTAACCCTATCAGCCGGCTATTCATAATCTGGAAAATTTTCTGGGTAAATTATGAACACATCAGCCAACTGTTCTAGCTATCAGCCGGCTGATGCGGGGCGAAAATGGTTTTAAAAACATCTTTTTAACCAGATTAAAGCGCCACACTTGAAAATTAAAAGAGTTTACTTAATAGAACTTAATCCCTATCATTTTCACAGCAAAACCCATCAAAATTTCAGCTCAAACACATGCTTTTTCATGCTTAAATTTCAATATGGAGATACACCCAAAACCCATGACCAATTTTCCATTTTCTAGCATTCAAGCATACATGCAACATCATCTAAGCATCCATTCAAGTTCTAAAAACTCAAAAATGCAAGTTTTAATCCTCTCTTTCAGCTTAAAACATCATATTCAAGAATTTCTCCATTTGAGCTAAAACATTGAATTTTGAAAATGAGAGGAAGGAAGCTTTGATTACCTTGTTTCCGACCTTAATTACGTTTCTTGTGATGTGTAAATGCTTTCCTACGGAATATCCTAGCTGGAATCGAGTTCTACAATCCCAATCCTTCAAGCTTTCTCCACCTTCTCTCTAGCTCTCTCTCTCTCTCTTGTTTGGTGGGAATGAAGTGTGTGTGTCTGTGCTGCCCTCTCTCATCTCCCTATAGCTTAATGGTCCTGTAACAAAAGTTGGCAATTAAGTCCCTAGGGTCACTTAGCAATCATCATGATCTTAGATGAAACTCTATTTTCATCCTTGACACATTGGGGGGAAGTGTTCAAAATTCTGTTACTTACTGTGATGCTTGGCTAAAATTATAATTTGTTATCCCCATATCACTTTTCTTTACATCCGAGTCCCATTTCAATTAAACCCATCTTTCCTTTCACCTAAGTCCCACTAGGCTTAGTCACTCTAGCACTAATGCAATTCTACATGCTTTTAAATGCATCAAACACATACAATAATTTGATTAATCTAACAAACAATTATTTCATCACCTCGGAGAGGCGGATGTTACAATTCCTCCCTCCTTATTTAAAATTTCATCCTCAAATATCAGAACATACCTATTTCTTGGAACAATTCCGGATATCAATGTCTCATGACATCTTCCTTCTCCCAAGTGGCCTCTTGAGGAGAAAGTTCTTCGCATAAAACCTTCACTAAAGGGATGGTCCGGTTTCTCAATTCTTTGACATCCGAAATGATGATCTTTACCGGCCTAGGATGATAAGTTAAATTCTCTTTCAATTGTACTGTATTAACATCCAAAATATGTGAAGGATTTGGAATATATTTCCGTAGTTGTGATACATGAAAAACATTGTGGAGATTTGACAAAAATGTAGGTAATGCAATCTGATAGGCTGATGAACCGACTCTTTTCAAAATTTGATAGTGCCCTATAAATCTAGGATTTAACTTTCTTGACTTTATAGCTCTACCAATACCCGTAATTGGAGAAACTTTGAGGAAAACATGATCCCCTTCCTCGAATTCTAACGGTTTCCTCCTATTCTCAGCATAATTCTTTTGTCTATCTTGGACTTTCCTCATCTTTTCCCTAATCATTTTTATCTTTTCTGTGGTTTCTTGGACCAACTCGGGACCTAACAATTGTGTTTCACCAGTTTCAAACCAACAAATTGGTGACCTACACTTCCTCCCATACAAGGCGTCATATGGAGCCATTCCTATACTGGAGTGAAAACTATTGTTATAAGCGAACTCCACTAAAGGAATGTTTTTATCCCAACTTCCCCTTTGTTCTAGAGCACATCCCTAAGCATATCCTCTAGAGTCTGAATTGTTCTCTCAGTCTGTCCATCACTTTGAGGATGATATGCAGTACTAAAATTCAGCTTTGTGCCGAAAGCTTCCTGCAAGGCTTTCCAAAATCTAGAGGTGAATCTAAGGTCTCTATCTAAAACAATACTTAATAGAACTGCATGCAACCCTACTATCTCTTGAATGTACAGGTGAGCTAGCCTATCTAGTGAGAAGTTGATCTTAATTGGTAAGAAATGTGCAGATTTAGTTAACCTGTCCACTATCACCCATATAGTATTATTTCCTAATTGAGTCCTAGGCAAACCTACAACAAAATCCATGGAAATCTGGTCCCATTTCCATTCGGGAATATCTAAGGGTTGTAACAATCCCGCAGGTTTTTGATGTTTAATCTTTACCTACTGACAAATTAGACACTTAGAGACATACTCAGCTATATCCCTCTTCATACCTGGCCACCAAAATCTCCTCTTGAGATCTTCGTACATCTTAGTGGTACATGGATGTATAGTATAACTACTCTTATGTGCTTCATCTAATATCCTATCCCTTAGTCCTCCTTGACTCGGGACGTATATTCTATCCAGAAATGTTACCAACCCATTTGATGACTCAACGAATTCCTTTGGGCCCTTCAGAGACTATAGGAATTCATCATCTTTTTGGGCTTCTAATATCTGAGCCCTAAGGTCACATTCTATCCTCAATTGATTCAAACAAATTCTATCAGATAAAATTGAGGTGGATAGATTCAAATCTCTAAACTTCTCTATTAACTTCAATTCATTAACCATTAATTGTGACATATGTAGAGATTTTCTACTCAAGGCATCGGCAACCAGATTTGCCTTTCTCGGATGGTACCTTAACTCGAAGTCATAGTCCTTTAAGAACTCCATCCATCTCCTCTGCCTCATATTAAATTCTTTCTGATCGAAGAGATATTTGAGACTTTTATGATCGCTAAATATCTCAAATTTAATACCATAAAGATAATGCCTCCATATCTTTAGGGTGAACACTATGGCGGCTAACTCTAGATCATGAGTCGGGGAGTTCTCCTCATGAGGTTTCAACTGTCTAGAAGCATAGGCTACTACCCTCTTTTCTTGCATTAACACACAACCTAATCCCTTCTTGGATGCGTCGATGTATAACTCAAACTCACCGAAAGGATCGGGTATGGCTAACACCGGTGTGGTAGTCAACCGTTCCTTCAAGGTCTGGAAACTATTCTCACAATCTAAGGTCCACAGAAAAGGTGTAATACCCCAGAAAATTTTGAGGATTAAAGAATGATTTATTCCAAACCTTCGAGGACTTAAGAATTATTTATTCCGGGGCTAGAAATTAAAATCTTAAAAAGAATATTGGAAAAGTATGAAAGTTAAGGGAAACCGGGGAGAAACCGAGAAATTCTTCGAAGTTGAAAAAAATAAAATAAAGGGTGAATGAAAGAGGTAATTTATTATTAATTTAATTAATTAAGGACCTAAGAAATTAGAAACCTAAAATAAATAGGAGTTGGAACTAAATTAAAATATTATTAGTTATTATTTATGTAATTATTAATTAATTAATTTTTTTAATTAATATTACTTTCAGATTTTCTATTATTATTATTTTAGTATGTTAATTAAGTAAAGAAAAGAAAGGAAAAGAGAATAAAAGAGAAAAAGAGAGAGGGAGGGGGCTACGGGCAGAAGAAGGAGAAGCAAAGAAGAAAAAGAGAAGGAAAGGAGAGAGAGGGAGAAGAGAGAGAGGGAGAGCTAGGGCTTGGAGATGGGCGGAGATCCGGAGGGAATCTCGTCAGAATCCGGCGAGCCGGAGTTGGAGGACGACCCAGAGATCATCCTCGTCATCTTCCTCGTCTCAATCTCTCGAGTTAAGGTTGGTATAACGCCCGATTCCCTTCAAGACCCCATTTTCTTCATTTTTCTTCGTTTTTGGAATTGAGTTGAGAATCCGAGTTTGGGAGGATTCAAGGGTAGAATAATGTTTCTAAAGTGTTCTTGAACACTCATTGGGGTTAGGATTTGAGCTAGATCGTTGGATTTGGCCGGATTCGAAGTTGGAAGAGTTTGGGGTTTATAAAACCCATTTTTCCCAATCTCGAACGATCAACGATTCGGCGATGAATCGGAGTTGGATTTGAGTTGTAGGACTTCCTGAATGTAGTATATATGTAGGGGAACAAAACCCGTGCGATGCGGAGTCGAATCCGGGGGCGGAAGGGGGCCGGAACGGGCCCAAACCAGCCCATAGCACAGCAAACGAATTGGTGTGCTGCGAACCGGCGCTATAGCGCTAGCTCTCTGGTGTACCAAGAGCCGCTGGGCAGCAGCTCGACTCTATAGCGCCAGAATCGGCGCTATAGCGCCAGCCTCTGCCCAGCATGCCCAAAATTCATTTTTTTGCAAATTCGGGGCGTCGGAACCTTCTATTTTCAATCCTAAACTTCTTAGAACACCCCAACCATGTTTTTAAGGATCAAAATCATTTCAAATGTCTTCTTATCCCTCAATAATAGAAACTTACGGAGTAAACTAAGTCCAACTTCTTGAACATCAACATTAAATTGTCACAACCTTTAGGCAACCTTAAGTGGGATAAATTGGAGGAATATTGTGGTTTAGAAACTAGATTTCTTAGAACCCAGTAGGAACACAAGTTGATTTAAAATGCTTAGACCTTCCTAAAATTAGGATTCCATCCAACCAAGCTAGATAAGCTTTCTTAGATGCGAATACAAAGTAGATAGAGCTCCAGTACTCAAATCCATGTACGTGAAACACTCAAGTAGAGTGTTATATTCGAGTAAGTCAACTGTCTGAGGAAGGATACACGTAAGTTGGGATAGAGAAGTCCAATAAGACCAAGAGCTTGACTCTATGGCAACCATGGACTACACGTGAGAGTAATTGAGAGATAAATAACAAGTTAAGCTAAGTAATAACCTTAATGTAGTAAATGTTGTTCTTATAGGAACAACGACACACGATAGAGTGCAACAAGGACTCCGAGGAGACTAAAGTTACAGGAGAGGATTGCATGGAAGGTTGGCCAAGGTGAGGGCTCTTTCATCTCTGCTCCTAGGGTTGTATGCTTATTTGGATTACATGAGTATGTATATTCTATGCTTGTCTGGTATGTATTAGCTAGAGGTATAGAATGTTAAAAGAATAAAGGAACTAGAAAATAGGTTGTGGAAAGTAGATTAGATAGGAAGACATAGGAGTAGAGAGTAATTGTTTGCTATGATTGGTGTGCTAGAAATCTAACTCATACACTTCGGAGGCATGATGAGTGCTTTATTAAATCTTTTCCCACGACGATGGCAAAAGTCCTTGTACGGAAGGACTAAGCTTTTATTTTGAAAACTCGTCATGACGGTGACTTAAATTATAATCATGCAAAGTTAGTTATTGGTGGGTTTTGGATTTGATTATGCTAGCGATGTGAGAAATCGACTAGAACAACGTCAGATGGCACTTGAGACCTCAGTTTTTATAATCACCATGACGATTGTCATTGCCCTATCCTGGCAATAGGGTCAGAAAGGTTTAATATTGCTATGATGATAGCTTGAAGCTCAGAGAGTGCATCTGGACGGGTATATGAGTTATATCATGTTGAGGATACTTGTACATATTAATAAGGAAAAGAATTGTTAATCCTTCGGGAAAGATACAAAGAATCCTATTAATATGTGAGACTAAGGAAAGGAGACACGAGAGGAACCTATGGGTGAACCGCGAGCCTAGCCTAGTAAAAGAGAAATCATCCTGTGGAGTTGGTCCAGGGTGTGTTAGTGGCCATGCTTCGAGACGTCGTGTCGTGCCCGCCATTTGGCCTGGTTTGGTAATGGACGAGTGGGCTCAAGCTATTGCCCCGCAGCAAGGGGTCAGGACGTGCCACGTGGTGGCTACGTATCAGTTGTTTAATAGATAGAAGTTGATTGTGTTTGATTAATAGAATTGTCACAAGGTGACTAGTATCCAAGTGAATGGGTTAGGTATTGTTTGATTAACAGAATTGTCACGAGGTGACCAATACCTGAGTGAATGGGTTATGTATATTTGCCACGTGGTGGCCAGTAACCCGAGTGAACAAGTTCGAAGTAGAAAAGCCACGTAGTGGCTAGTAGATACCCCAGAGTAAGGGAAATTAAGTAGATGTATGCTAAAGTATCTGTGTGTATGTACAAACTGTCTGTGTTTGTATATAATTGTTGATTGTGCAGTGTAGTGACGACGTACAAGATTACGTCACCACAACGTCTTGTTTGATTCAAACATGTTGAACGTGAGAAGACTGGAAGTAGAAGCCGGCACTATATGTTACATGTTTACTTGTTGATTGATGACGTGGGATAAACTGCTGCATGCTTATTTCTGTTAAATGTATGTGAGTCGTTGGGTGAAATATCTGTTGTTGTGTGATCACCAATAATGTATGTTAATTAACAGTAACCATTTGTTTTTGCATGTGGTTGTGTATGACTGCCAATCCCAGCACTATGGCACCCGCCTTGCGCCGGGGATAGGAGAGTCCTCATTGAGTCGCGTGGTTAAGACTCACACCTCATTTTTACTACACAGAGACAGATTAAGTACAGGTGGAAGAAGCTCGGTGGAATGAGTGACAAGGAAAACTTTCCAAGACCCACAACTTGTTCATGTGGGTGAATAAATTGTAATTTTAATTTAATTTACTTTATCGTTGTAGCATAAAGTAAAGGCTAGACGTACCCAATTAGATTGTATTACTAAATCTTGAACTGTTAGCTTCGCACACCTTAAAGATCAGGATTTATTTTACTGTGATACAGGGAAAACTTGTTTTTAAAGTACATATATATACATACATATATATATATATATATATATATATATATCTGTTGCATGTGAATAGGATAGGCAGCATCTTGGGATGTGTACCCAGTACACAAGTTATATATTATGTGTGTTTTCCTATATCTATATCCTGAAGCGGCATTGGCCGTGGGTTTGCTTGCCTAGGATAGGCCACCATTTCGGTGTAGCCATGGTATCATACTACTTGTGGATGTATTTTCAATAATAGATATTCTCTCAATTAGGTGATAACGCTTATAGGCAGAGGGGTATTCCCTGTGTCTGTGCCGGCCACGGTCCCCTAAAAGGGGGTCGTGACAAACTTGGTATCAGAGCCTGGTTGTTCTTTAAGGGTGTAAAGCTAACTAGTAGTCTCGGGTGTCAGTTGGGCTAGTCATTACGAATCCGGACGTAACGGTGGTTCCGATGGGCACTTGTGAGGTTGCTCAGGATGTTGAGTCATAAATTCTTCCGAGTCATCGCTTTTGGTATAGAATTTGTATGTGAAATTCTATGCAAAGCATATAACTTGTACTGTGCACAAGTGCCGATGAGCTCTAAGGCGTAAGGTGGGGTGGCTGTGACCCCGGGAACCTTAGGACGCCATAATAGGGAAAGGAGACATCCATGGAGGATGCTACCTAGACACAGACACATTTGGTTGAATTGTAGGCAGGAATGCGCTGCAATGTTTGATTGTTTTGTAGGTGTTAAATGAAACGATGCGTCTGCTCTGTTAGCGGTGCATTGTGTGCTATGATATAGGCACAAGTTATTTGATTATAGTATAGAATGCAAGTAGAATAGAAATATGCAGTAAATGGTAGTTCAGGCTAGGAATGGTTTGTAAAGTGAAAAGAAAAGACAAGCTTGGCGTGTAGCAAAGAAAGTAAGCCCATGGGGCGATTGAAATGGAAAGTTTACTGACAATAATAAGCAGGGTCATGAGGCATGTGACCGACAGGAAGATGACCACGTGAATGGGTCACGACTGTGCGGTATGCTATGGTTGAAGGAAGTGAGTTGTCCTTCCTAGAAAGTAAACAGAAAAGAGGTGGTGTATGCCACAGTATAGAGGTAGAAGTCTACGGACTAGAAACTCAGGATACGGTATATGGAAGGCCAAAGTGGCCAAACCATATGCCGTAGAGATAGATGTTAAGAAGTAGAGGCATATGTAAACGTGTAGAGCGTGACCATATGCCGAGCAAGAAACAGAGTAAATGGTAAGGCACAGGGAAGGAGCCTAGTCCAACCCTGCGCTCGATCCATGAACTGCTAGTTCCTTAAGCAAACAAGGGGAAAAAGAAGGGATTAAGCCCAACCAAACTCTCTTGGGTTGCTTAAGGAAGAGTATAAACAATAGGATATTGATCACATGAGAAATTTTTGTAAAAAAAAAAAAACTTTTTGGTCTTTCCGGATGAGAGATTCTGAAAGACCCTCAAACTTTTCTTGAAAATACTAGGGATAACCATTGAAAGGCAAATTTTCATGAAAACTCTTTCTCAATTTGCGTCATTCCAATTGGCTAAACCCTAACCATTTACGAAAACCTTAGGCGTCATTTTCTAAGAAATAAACTTGAATTAAATTTTAAAACCCGCAGGGTGCCTAAGAAAACTAACTCATGTGACCAATACCATACCAAACAATAGTGCGTTTACCGGTAAACTGTATAAGGATGGTAGATGTAGTTGAGAAAATCACTCGTTTGGAGTGATTAAAGTTAAGTAGACATCGAAAAGCACTAGAGAGTGCTAAAGTGCCAAGGGAGTATACAGGTAAACCTAAGGGTTACAAATTAAAGGGTCATAGGGTGATTATGGACCCGGAAGTATTAGACCGGAGCAGGTCTAGAAGTGGAAATGACCATAGACCTTCGGGTACCATCCAAAGATAAGAAAATGAGTGCTATTGCGGTAGATAGCTCTCGAACGAGATAAAATGAGAGATAAACCCCAAAGGGACTCGTGGAGGCCTGAGGGGAGAGAAAGTAGATAGGGATAAGTAGTCCCATAAGGGGGAAAGAGCGAAAGCCTATGGGACCTCATAGGATAAGAGTCAAGTAGGAGGTGGAGAACCAACTACTACCGTAAGTGTATGTATAGTAAACATATTGTAGTGGACATAGCTACGTAAGCTAATTCCACAAGTTAGTGAACCGTAAATCTGTTAGTTTGAAGCCCGTGTATGGGTGGAGACTGAGTGGACAAACCAAACGTATCAATGGCCATGTGGGTGCCATAATGGGAAAAATTAACCGTAAGGACGATTAATCGAGAAGGAGAATTTAGTGAGTAACGAGTATTGAGAAATACTCGAAGAAAGAGTACCACGTAGGTACGAAATGGAAAACAAGAAAGTGAATACGGGAACGGAGTCGGGCAAGCATTTGGGGATGTGAGCCAAAATCATATAACAGGTATGCTACCGTTAGGTGCGATTGGAACCCAACGGGTAACACATTTGCAAGAGGCGGTATATGTTCGCGAACATATGCCACACCGTAAGGAAGGAAAGAGTCAAACTGTGGGAGCGAATCCCGTTTGGTCATGGGGAGTAGAGCATGTCCGGAAAAGTTCATGCTGCAATTAACGGATCAAGTATTCCAAGTAGGAATACAGGATTTAAGTGAGTGAAGAGTCCAAGTAGGCTAAGTTAGGGTAAAAGCCAACGGAAACCCAACGAGTAGAGTTAGCATAGGATGTGCAACTCTAAGTGGACTAACCTGAGGATGGTATAGGTCCACAGTTATAGTCGTGTTAAGCGAGGTCTTCGGATGTGAAGACCGAACTGAGGCTGAGGCAAAGTAACGAGTATGATGGTAAGGAGTAAACTAGTGAGTTTCCATTATAAACAGAATTGACTACAAGTAGTAGTCAGAGAAGAGTCTAAGTCAGTCAGACATACGATGTCGACAGGGAGTAACCTGAAGTGGTTATTGAAACCACTAATGGTAAGTGTAGAAGTCCGAAAAATAAAGGGAAACGCGAGTCATAAAGGAAAGACCCTTTACCGTTTGGTGGAAAAACGGTAAGTGTAATACATAGTTGTGCTAGTGCCATGGCATTTAGCTTCGTTAGGACACGAGTAGGGTAGACCGAGTTGGTAGTAAGTGTAACAACCTCAGAAGGGTTGGGTACACAGATGGCACAAAGTATAAACACCTACGTAGGGTGTATGCCGTGTAAGCGGTAAGTTTAGATGTAGAGTAGAGGGTGTAGTAAGATGTAAACGGACTTTTCTGGAGAAGTCGTTTACAAAGAATATATCGTGGGAATACCAGCAGAAGGGTAGCTGCTTGCTGGTAGAGGATACTAAGGTACGGGGACTCCGATGTAGGGGAGTGCTTCGTCACTTAGAGTTTATAGAAATAGAACCTAGTGTGCTATGCAAATAGCTAGTGTCTTGGCGTGTTCCAAGACGGATATAAGAGGTCACTACGAAGGTAGCTAGTCGGACAAGCAGATTGAGTCAAGGTAAGCCTCACTAGAGAAGGCAGTAGTTAACTCCTCGGAGAACTAAATTGGAGCATGGCATGTGGTAAGTGCCAAAACCTCCATTGGAAAATTAGTAGCACAAAGTGAATTGAAATTAGGAAAGTTAGGTATCCTCGAGGAAGGATACGGCGACAGATAGAGTCTGTTGGTCAACACCTCGCAGAGGGGTGATTAACTACGAAACTAGGAATACAAGCAATCACAGAAAGAATATGTGGAAACCAAATGGAGACCTTGAGTCTCTAGGCGAGAAAGATGAACAGTAGGGTAAAACGGTAAAACTTCCATATTGAGGGAAACCATAGATGAAATTGAGCCAAGGGATGGCAACAAGCCAACAACCCCACGAAGGAGATGAAATTCGGGGACCGAATTTCTTAAGGGGGGAAGAATGTAATACCCCGGAAAATTTTGAGGATTAAAGAATGATTTATTCCAAACTTTCGAGGATTTAAGAATGATTTATTCCAGGGCTGGAAATTAAAACCTTAAAAAGAATATAGGAAAACTATGAAAGTTACGGGAAACTGGGGAGGAACCGAGAAATTCTTCGAAGTTGAAAAAAATAAAATAAAGGGTGAAAGAAAGAGGTAAATTATTTTCTTTTAATTAATTAAGGACCTAAGAAATTAGAAACCTAAAATAAATAGGAGTTGGAACTAAATTAAAACTTTATTAGTTATTATTTATGTAATTATTAATTAATTTATTTTTTTAATTAATATTACTTTCAGATTTTTTATTATTATTATTTTAGTATGTTAATTAAGTAAAGAAAAGAAAGGAAAAGAGAATAAAAGAGAAAAAGAGAGAGGGAGGGGGCTAGGGCAGAAGAAGGAGAAGCAAGGAAGAAAAAGAGAAGGAAAGGAGAGAGAGGGAGAGCTAGGGCTTGGAGATGGGCGGAGATCCGGAGGGAATCTCGTCGGAATCCGGCGAGCCATAGTTGGAGGAGGAGCCAGAGATCATCCCCGTCATCTTCCTCGTCAAAATCTCTCGAGTTAACGTTGGTATGATGCCCGATTCTCTCCAAGTCCCCATTTTCTTCATTTTTCTTCGTTTTTGGAATTGAGTTGAGAATCCGAGTTTGGGAGGATTCAATGTAGAATAATGTTTCTAAAGTGTTCTTGAACACTCATTGGGGTTAGGATTTGAGCTAGATTGTTGGATTTTGCCGAATTCGAAGTTGGAAGAGTTTGGGGTTTATAAAACCCATTTTTCCCAATCTCGAACGATCAACGATTAGGCGACGAATTGGAGTTGGATTTGAGTTGTAGGACTTCCTAAATGTAGTATATATGTAGGTGAACAACACCCGTGGGGTGAGGAGTCGAAGCCGGGGGCGGAAGGGGCCCAAACCAGCCCACAACACAGCAAACGAATTGTTGTGCTGCGAACCGGCGCTATAGCGCTAGCTCTCTGGTGTACCAAGAGCTGCTGGGCAGCAGCTCGACGCTTTAGCGCCAGAATCAGCGTTATAGCGCCCGGCCTCTGCCCAGCATGCCCAAAATTCATTTTTTTGCAAATCCGGGGCTTCCGAACCTTCTATTTTCAATCCTATACTTCTTAGAACACCTCCAACTATGTTTTTAAGGATCAAAATCATTTCAAATGTCTTCTTATCCCTCAAGAATAGAAACATACGGAGTAAACTAAGTCCAAGTTCTTGAACTTCAACCTTAAACTGTCACAACCTTTAGGCAACCTTAAGTGGGATAAATTGGAGGTATATCCAGGTTTAGAAACTAGATTTCTTAGAACCCCAGTAGGAACACAAGTTGATTTAAAATGCTTAGACCTTCCTCAAATTAGGATTCCATCCAACCAAGCTAGATAAGCTTTCTTAGATGCGAATACAAGGTAGATAGAGGTCTAGTACTCAAATCCAAGTACGTGAAACACTCAAGTAGAGTGTTATATTCGAGTAAGTCAAGCGTCCGAGGAAGGATACGCATAAGTTGGGATAGAGAAGTCCAATAAGACCAAGAGCTTGACTCTGTGGCAGCCATGGACTACACGTGAGAGTAATGGAGAGATAAATAACAAGTTAAGCTAAGTAATAACCTTAATGTAGTAAATGTTGTTCTTATAGGAACAACGACACACGATAGAGTACAACAAGGACTCCGAGGAGACTAAAGTTACAGGAGAGGATTGCATGGAAGGTTTGCCAAGGTGAGGGCTCTTTCATCTTTGCTCATAGGGTTGTATGCTTATGTGGATTACATGAGTATGTATATTGTCTGCTTGACTGGTATGTATTAACTAGAGGTATAGAATGTTAAAAGAATAAAGGAACTAGAAAATAGGTTGTAGAAAATAGCTTAGATAGGAAGACATAGGAGTAGAGAGTAATTGTTTGCTATGATTGGTGTGTTACAAATCCAACTCATACACTCCGGAGGCATGATGAGTGCTTTATTAAATCTTTACCCACGACGGTGGCAAGAGTCCTTGTACGAAAGGACTAAGCTTTTATTTTGAAAACTCGTCACGACGGTGACATAAATTTTAATCATGCAAAGGGAGTTATTGGTGGGTTTCGGATTTTATTATGCCAGAGATGTGAGAAATCGACTAGAACAACGTCAGATGGCACTTGAGACCTCAGTTTTTATAATCACCATGACGATGGTCATTGCCCTATCCTGGACTGGTATATGAGTTATATCTTGTTGAGGATACTTGTATATATTAATAAGGATAAGAATTGTTGATCCTTCGGGAAAGATACAAGGAATCCTATTAATATGTGAGGCTAAGGAAAGGAGACACGAGAGGAACCTACGGGTGAACCGTGAGCCTAGCCTCGTAAAAGAGAAATCATCCTGTAGAGTGTGTTAGTGGCCATGCTCCGAGACGTCGTGCCGTGCCCGCCATGTGGCCTGGTTGGGTAATGGACGAGTGGGCTCAAGCTATTGCCCCGCAGCAAGGGGTCAGGACGTGCCACGTGGTGGCTACATATAAGTTGTTTGATAGAGAGAAGTTGATTGTGTTTGATTAATAGAATTGTCACGAGGTGACTAGTACCCAAGTGAATGGGTTAGGTATTGTTTGATTGACAGAATTGTCACGAGGTGACCAGTACATGAGTGAATGGGTTAAGTATATTTGCCACTTGGTGGCCAGTAATCCGAGTGCACGGGTTCGAAGTAGAAAAGCCACGTAGTGGCTAGTAGATACCCCAGAGTAGGGGAAATTAAGTAGATGTATGCTAAAGTATCTGTGTGTATGTACAAACTTTCTGTGTTTGCATATAATTGTTGATTGTGCAGCGTAGTGACGACGTACAGGATTACGTCACCACAACGTCTTGTTAGATTCAAACATGCTGAACGTGAGAAGACCGGTAAGTAAAAGCCGGCACTATATGTTACATGTTTACTTGTTGGTTGATGACGTGGGATAAACTGTTGCATGCTTATTTCTGTTAAATGCATGTGAGTGGTTGGGTGAAATATCTGTTGTTGTGTGATCACCAAGAATGTATGTTAATTAACAGTAATCATTTGTTTTTGCATGTGGTTGTGTATGACTCCCAATCCCAGCGCTATGGCACCCGCCTTGTGCCGGGGATGGGAGAGTCGTCACTGTGTCGCGTGGTTAAGACACACACCTCATTTTTACTACACAAAGACAGGTTAAGTACAGGTGGAAGAAGTCTCGGTGGAATGAGTGACAAGGAAAACTTTCCAAGACCCACAACTTGTTCATGTGGGTGAATAAATTGTAATTGTAATTTAATTTACTTTATCGTTGTAGCAGAAAGTAAAGGGTAGACGTACCCAATTATTGTATTACTAAATCTAGAACTGTCAGCTTCACAAACCTTAAAGATCAGGATTTATTTTACTGCGATACAGGGAAAACTTGTTTTCAAAATACATATACATACATATATATATATATATATATCTGTTGCGTGTGAATAGGATAGGCAGCATCTTCGGATGTGTAGCCAGTACACA
>JAAIUW010000208.1:0-47500 GCA_014851425.1 Senna tora | reverse complement strand
CCTAAAGCCTAAACGCAAAACCCTAAACCCGCAACCCAAAAACCTTAAATCTTAAACCCCAAAACCTAGACCATATACCCTAGACTCTAAAGATTAAACCCTTAAACCTAAACCCTAAACCCTAAACAATAAACCCTAAACCCTAACCCTAAGCCCTAAATCCTAAACCATAAACCCTAAACCCTAAACCCTAAACCCAATACCCTAAACCCTAAGCCCTAAACCCTAAACCGTAAACCCCAATACCTAAACCCTAGACCCTAAACCCTAGACCCAAAAACCTAAACCCTAAATCCTAGACCATAAACCCTAAACCCTAGACACTAAACCCTAAACCCTAAACACTAAACCCTAGACCCTAGACCCTAAACCCTAAACCGTAGAACTTAAATCCTAAACCCCAAAACTCAAAACCCTACACCCTAGACCCTAGAACCTAAACCCTAAACCCTAAACGCTAAATCCTAAAACCTAAACCCAAAAACCCTAAACATTAAACCCTAAAACGTAAACCCTAAACCCTAGACCCTAAACACTAAACCTTAAAACCTAAAACCTAAACCTTAAACCTTAAACACTTAACCCTTAACCCCAAATGCTAAACCCTAAATGCTAAACCCTAAATCCTCAGCCCTAAATCCTAGACCCTATACCCAAGACCCCAAACCATAGACCCTATACCCTAAACCCCAAACCCTAGACCCTAAACCCAAAACCCTAGACCCTAGATCTTAGACCCTAAACCCTAAATACTAAACCTTAAACCCTAAGGCCTCAGCCCTAAACCCTTGACCATAGAACCTAAACCCGAAACCCTACACCCTAAACCTAAAAACCTTAAACCTTAGATCCTAAACCCTATACCCTAAACCCCAGACCCTACACCCTAAACCCTAAACCGTAGACCCTAGACCCTAGACCGTAGACCCTATACCCTAAACCCCAAACCCTAGACCCTAAACCCTAAACCCCAAACCCTAGACCCTAAACAAGGGAACCCTAAAATGTAATCCCGAAAGCCTAAACAGAATACCCTAAACTCTGAACCCTAAACCCTAAACCGTTAACCCTTAACCCTAAACCCTAGACCCTAAACCATAAACCCTAGACCTTAAATCCTATACCCTAGACCCCAACCCCTAGACCCTAAACCCCAAACCCCAAACCCAAAACCCAAAACAAGGAAACCCTACATCGTAATCCCTAAACCCTAAACCCCAACCATAGACCTTAAACCTAAACCCATAACCGTAAACCCAAAACCCCAACCCTAAATACTTAACCCTAATCCCTTGGCCCTAGGCCCCAGACCCTAGACCCTAAACCCTTAACCCTAAACCCTAAATCATAAACCTTAAACCTTAAACCCTAAACCCAAAACCTTAGACCCTAGTGCCTAAACCCTAAACCCTCGACCCTAAATGTTAAAATCCTAAACCCTAAACCCAAAACCGAAAACCTTAAATCCTAAACCCTAAACCATAAACCCTAAACCCTAAACCCAAAACCTAAAACCGTAAACCCAAAATCATAAACCCTAAATCCTCGACCTTAGACCCTAAACCTTAAAATCATTAACGCTAAATCATAGACCCGAAACCTCAACCCCAAACTCCATACCCTAAAACCTAAACCCAAAACCCTCAAACCCTAAATCTCAAACTCTAAACCCTCGACCCTAAACCCTAAACCTTAAATCCTAAATCCTAAACCCTAAATCCCAACTCTAAACACTAAACCCTATCCCCCTAAACCATAAACCATAAACCCAAAACCTAAAACTCTAAACCCTAAACCCTAAACCCAATATCTAAAACCCTAAACCCTAAACCCTTATGACCAAACCCAAAACCCTAACCAACAAATCCTAAACATTAAACCAAAAATCTAAAACCTTCAACCCTAAATTCGAACCCTAAACACTAAATCCAAAATTGTAAACTGTAAACTCTACACCATGAACTCCAATCTCCAAACCCTAGACTCTAAACCGCAAATGCCAAACTTTAAACCCTTAACCTTAAACCCTAAATCCTAAATCCAAAACCCTAAACCTTAAATCCCAAACCACGAACACTAAAACCCTAAACCTTAAACCATAAACCCAAAACCTAAAACCTAAATCTCGAAGCCTAAACCCTAAACCCTAAACCCCAAATCACAAACCCTAAACCCTAAACCATCAACCATAAACTATTCACCCTATATCCAAAATCGTAAACCGTAAACCCAAAACTGTAAACCTTAATCCCATAACCCAAAACCAACCCTAAACCCTAAACCCCAAACCCAAACCCCAAACCCAAAACCCTAAACACTAAATCTTAAACATAAAACACTAAACCCTTAATCTTAAACCCCAAACCCTAAACCCTAAAATCCTAAAATTTAAACCATAAACCCTAAACCCTAAATCCTATATCTTAAAACCTAAACCCAAAACCCAAAACCCTAAATCCCAAACACTGAGCACTAAACCCGAAACCATAAACCATAAACCGTAAACCCAAAACCTAAAACTCTAAACCCCAAACGCCAAAACCCAAAACCCCAAACCTAAAACCAGATATTGTAAACTGTAAACCCCAAACCCCAAACTCTGAACCCAAAATCCAAAACCCTAAACCTTAACCCCAAACCCCAAACCCTAAACCTTATATCCTAAATCCTAAACCCTAAACTATAAATCCCAAACCATGAAAAATAAACCCTAAACCCTAAACCTTAAACCCAAAACCCAAAACCTCAAAGCTTAAATGCCCAACCCAAAACCCAAAACCTTAAACCCTAAATCACATACTCTAAACCCTTAACCGTAAATCACAAACCGAAAACTGTAAATCCTAAACCCTAAACGATAAACCCAAAACCCTAAACCCTAAACCCTAAACCTTAAACTTTAAACCCTAAACCCAAATCCTTCAACCCTAAATCCTAAACCCCAAACCGAAATCCTTAATACGTAAACCCTAAACCCTAAACCCTAACCACCAAACCCTAAACGATACACCCAACATCTAAAAACCTAAACCATAAACCCTGGACTCTAATCCCCAAACCCCAAAACCCAAAACCCTAAACCTAGAATAGTAAACTGTAAACCCTAAAACCAAAACCAAAAACCTAAAACCCCAGACGCGAAACCCCAAACCCTACACCCAAAACCCTAAACCCTAAATCCTTAATCTTAAGCCTAAACCCTAAATCCCAAATCCTGAACACTAAACACTAAACCATAGCCATGAAACCATAAACCCAAAACCTAAAACCCTAAATCCCATATCCTAAACCCAAAACCAAAACCATAATCACAAGCCCTAAACCTTAAACCTGAAACCCTAAACAAAAAACCATAAACCCTAAAATCTAAAGCCCAAAACCATAAACACGAAACTGTAAACTGTAAACCCTAATACCCAAACCCAATATCCAAAATCGTAAATCCTAAACCTTAAACCCCAAACCCAAACCCCAAACCCAAAACCCAAAACCCTAATTCTAAAACCATAAACCCTAAACCCTAAACCCTAAATCCTAAATCCTAAATGCTAAACCCTAAACCCAAAACCATAAACCCTAAACCCTACATCCCCAACTCTGAACACTAAACCCTAAATCCTAAACCATAAACCATAAACCCAGAACCTAAATCTGTATATCCTAAAACCTAAAACCAAAACTCCAAACTCAAAACCCTAAACCCAAAATCACAAACCCTAAACCATAAACCCAAAACCCTAAACCCTAAACCCTAAACCATACACCCAAAACCCTAAACCCTAAACTTTAACCTTTAAACCCTAAACCCAAATCCTTAAACTCTATATCCTAAACACCAAACCCTAAACACTAAACCCTAAACCCTAAACCCTTTAGACCAAACCATAAACCCTAAACCCTAAACCCAAAACTCAAAACCTAAACCCTAAACACTAAACCAAAATCCTTAAACCCGAAATCCGAAACACCAAACCGTAAACTGTAATCCCTAAACCCTAACCACCAAACCCTAAACCCAAAATCTAAAACCCTAAACCTTAAATCCTAAACACCAAACCCAAAACCCAAATCCCTAAACCCTGAACTTTAATCTCCAAACCCTAAACTCCAAATCCCAAAACCCAAAAGCGTAAACCCGAAACTGTAAACTGTAAACCCTAATCCCTAAACCCTAAACCCCAAACCTTAAACACTAAATCTTAAACCCCAAACCCCAAACCCCAAACCCTAAACCTTAAACCCTAAACCCAAAACCCAAAATCCTAAATCCTAAACCCTAAACCCAATACCCTAAATCCTAAACCCTAAACATTAAACCATAAACCTAAAACCTTACACCCTAAATCACAAACCCTAAACAATAAATCCCAAACACAAAACCCTAAACCATAAATGATAAACACAAAACCCTAAACCCTAAACCATAAATCCAAAACCATTAACCATAAACCCTAAACCCTAAATCCTAAACCGCAAACCCTAAACTGTAATCCATACACCCTAAACCCCAAATACCAAACCATAAACACTAAACCCCTCAAACCCCAACTGCCAAACACTAAACCCTCAACCCTAAACATGAAACCTTAAACCATAAACCTTGAACTCGAATCCCCAAACCCAAATCCCTAATCCCTAAATTTAAATCCATGAACACTAATCCCAAAACCCTAAACCTAAACCCTAAATCCCAAACCCTAAACCCTAAATCCTAAATCGTAATCCCTAAGTCCCAAACTGTAAATACTAAACCGTAAACCATAACTCGATACTGTAAATTGTAAATCCTAAACCCCAAGCCTTAAACCCTAAACTTCAAACCATAAACCATAAAGCTTAAAACCTAAACACTAAATTCCAAACCTTAAACCTTAGACCCTAAACTGCAAACCATAAACCTAAACCTTATACCCTAATAGCAAATTAATATTTCCACACCTTGAAGTAATAATCATCTGTGTTTCTATTTACATGCATCAAGAAACTCTTGGATAATTAGGTTGACTGGGCCAATCATAGCAATAATCATGTGGTAGTCTTTGATGAAACTATGTGGGAGTCTTAATTTCATTCACCCCTATTTTCTTCCTATCTTATCACTTTCTTATTCTATGTTTTCCCTCATCATTATAATTAGTATTCTTAACACTTTTTCCCCCTTTTTCATTGCTCTTTATCTGTCTTTTGTTGTGCTACTAAGTGTGATTTGTTCAATATTTATAATTTATATTTTCTCAATTTTTAAATTGTAGTATCCACTTCCCCTCTCCTATTCTCCTAAGCTAATTAACAGAGCATGCAAATTTTATGATCACTTTTTTCAATGTTAGTTTCAGATGCTTCACTTTGTTTAGTTTAATTAAGTGGCAATTTTTTTCTTTTACTCATTAGTCCCTGTCCTGCTCAAGGTTTGGGTTTAAACTATTATGGTGGAGCATATTATTTGCTTTCTAGAAGCTATTATGTATCAAATAAACAATAACTCCACTCTATTGCAGAACCATTCTGCAGAATGGTTCTGCACCGGTTCTGCAGTAGAATGCAGAACCATTCTACTGCAGAACCCATTCTACTGCAGAACCATTCTGCAGAATGGGTTCCACAGTAGAAGTGTAGAGCCATTCTGCAAAATGGTATGGTTCTGCAGTAGAACCATTCTGCTCTTTTCTATGAAGTGACACTTTTGGTGGAAATTTGGAGGGTTGAGATAATTTATTATTGCTTTTAGAATAAAAAATTGTTGTTTAGAGTAACAATGACAAATGTTTTATTTATATATAATTTGTTGTGAATATATATATACTTGTTAGACTAAATAAAGCGATTGCTAAGGACTCATGAAAGAGTGTGTGGAGTTGTGTCCAACTGAGTAAAGCTCTTAATAAATAGACCCATTCAAGTGTTGGCATCCTCTTGTTTCATTCCCAATTCTTTCTATTTGATCTTTGGAGTACATGTTGGTGGGATATGATTGAGGTTATAATAATTTATATATATATATATATATAATGATTTAGTCATTATAATAATATGATTAATTATAAGGTGTTGGGTTGCGAAAACGATCCTTTCAATGAGTTGTGGTTCTGGTTCTACAGTAGAACCATTCTGATTCTGTAGCAAAACCAGATTATGTTCAATCTTCTCTCCCTCTTCCTATCAACCATTTTGCTAGCCCATAATCACAAATCTGCATAAATAAAGATTTCATAACATTTAATCCTAATTATTGAAGCAGTTTATAGATCGAATGAAACATGAAATAAGGTAATCCAATTAAACCTTGAGGCTCATAGTCCTCTATGAGCAAGATATTGGCTGCCTTTATATCTCTGTGAATAATTCTTCTTTGACAACCCTCGTGGAGATATAATATACCCTTAGCTATTTCTAATGCAATTTTATACCTAATACCCCTTGGCAGTTTTTCCTTGGAACCTAATAGATAGATAAATAAATCTTTGATCAATTAAAATAATATATAATGAAATATTGTGCCCCACCTTCAAGATCTTCTTAGACAGCAAAATCCAACCCCTGTTTCACCACTCAATTATTGTGCTTAGCTAATCTTTCCCTCTCTTTCCTTTTCTTTTTAGTTTTTTCTCCTTTTCCTCAGTTTTAGAGATATTGAGGTTTGGTTAAGGTTGTTTTTCCTCCAATATATCCTCATCTCACGTATTGTCCTTATTTGCAGGTTTCTTGGAGAAAGAATTGATGTTGAATTGGCACCATTTTGTGATACATACAGTGAATAACTTAAGAAGCAGGTATTATAGCTGTGGTCTCCACGTGGAATGATTAATGTCTGACTAGGTATTCATTCGGTCATTCTGCAGATGGTTCTCCAAGTAACATTTGTTACTTGGAAAACCATTCTGGTTCTGCAGTGCTCTGATTTGTTTCACATAATAATATAATCTTTTTTTTATGAAAAGATGAGATGCAAGACAAGTTTGTATGTCACTTTCATAAGAATCCCATCGTGTAGACATATTGGGCTTTAAATTAGGTTTCCATAGTTTTCTTTGTTGGATACCAATAGCCTCTTTTTTCTACAATTATTTTGCCATCGTTAAATAAACACACTAACGTAATTCTTTTGGATACTTAATTTTGTTCTAAAAAATGGGCTCAATATGGCCTCGGCCCACGGACTAACCTCTTTTTTAGAAACTAAGGAGTAAGAGATTACAATATAAAACAATTTTTTTATGTCAATTAATAAATAAGATTTAGAAGTGAAAGTTCAAATTTCCCTACTTCACAACTTGTTATTATTTGTTGGGCAGCAATTATGATATATATTCATGAAGCTGACATATAAATAATTCAAAGATTTCTCATATGAAATATGTGATTCACTCTTTGAACTTCAATATCCTCAATCATCAGCTGACTTAATCTTTAAAGTTCAAACCTCAATCTTAATTAAAAGATGAAAATTATATATTCTTAATTATAAACATATAAAAAATATATTAATATTTTTATACTAATTATTACTTAAAAGTTGTTTAATATAAATGATTTCATACAGTATAATTTGGTCCCACCAGAAAAAGATTGATAAAGTTGAATTATAAGAATTAAAATATATTCATATTTGTTTGCATATTGATTGCATTTGCATGCATGGACGCTGACTAGATCAACAACACATGAACATATAGTTGTTGACTTATTAAGTTGAATTGGATGAGTGTTGACTTGATTGAATAATACATGCTATTTTCTAATATATGTGTGTCTTTTAATTTCTTTCCTTTAGTGAGTTTTTTAAAATTTAGTTTTTCTCTTTTTTTCTTTGTTCCTTTAGCATTCTATAAAGTTTGAGCAAGAAATCGAGTTTGGTGGTGGTTACATAAAGCATCTATCTGGATTTGCTAATCAAAACAAGTTTGGTGGAGACTCCTTATAGGTTAGTTATTTAGTGCTCAATCTATACCAAAACCCTTAACCCTAAATCACAAAACATAAACACAAAACCATAAACCATAAACCATAAATCAAAAACCCTAAACCATAAATCCTAAACCCTAAACCCTAAATCTTAAACCCCAAACCCCAAACCCTAAACTCTAATCCATAAACCCAAAAACCAAAATCCTAAATCCTAAACCCGAAACCCAAAATCTTAAACCCTAAACCTTAAACCATAAACCTAAAACCCTAAATCACAAACTGTTGGATATATTGGGGTCTTCAGGACTAAATATCCGCCCATGGGGGAGTCCGATCGGGTCGAGTAAGGATCCATTGGAAAGCTCGTTGAGAGACGAACAAAACGACACCAAGATGAAACTTATCGGAGGTCACACGAGCCCGCACTCATGGCCCAAAGTGGGCTAGTTGATCATGATAGAAGCATGATATTTTGTTCATATTCCAAGTCCCACATTGCTTGCGTCAATGATGGGAGCTCTCTCATCCTCCTATAAATAGGAGTGACTCCACACCTTTCCAGTTGCTCATTCCATGTGTTGGAAAGGGGGGACCCGTTTGGGAAACCCCACTCAGTATAATTTTTTCTTTCTCTTGAGTCCTCTTCCGTGCATCAGTCGTGGACATGGTTCTACCTCTCGTAGGTAGAGAGTCCTCCATTTGGTGCGGCCCTTTTCGGAGCTCATGGATTGGAGGTCAGCCCTGGTGGAGCAGAGGCATTGGCAAGATCCGAGGTTTTAGCGATGGCGTCCAGGTTAGTTGCTTCCGCAATATTTATTTTTGCATGGATTTATTTTCGGTTTTCTTTTAGGTCCCTGGGTCGGCTCATGTGGATCTGGGACTTTCCCTACACAAACCCTAAACACTAAATCCCAAATCCAAAACCCAAAACCATAAACCATAAACCATAAACACAAAACCATAAACCATTAACTATAAATCCAAAACCCAAAACCACAAGCCCTAAACCCTAAATCCTAAACCCGAAATCATAAACCCTAAACCCTAAATCCCAAATCCTAAACTCTAAACTCAAAACACTAAACCATAATCCCTATGTCCCAAACTGTAAACACTAAATCGTAAACCATAACTCAAAATTGTCAATTGTAAATCCTAAACCCTAAACCTTAAACCCTAAACTCCAAACCATAAATCTTAAAACCTAAACACTAAATTCCAAACCATAAACCCAAAACCCTACACCTTAAATCCTAAACTCCAAAACCATAAACCCTAAACCTTATACCCAAAACCCTAAGCCCTAAATCCGAAACCCTAGACCTTAATCCCTAAACCCCATACCCAAAACCCTATTCCCTAAATCCCAAACCGTAAACACTAAACCCAAAACAATAACCCGAAACTGTAAATTATAAACCCTAAACCCTAAACCACAAGACCCCATTCGCTAAACCCTAAACCTAAACTGTAAACCCCAAACCCTAAAGGTAAACCCTAAACCCTAAACCCTAAACCCTGAACCCTAAACCTTAAACCATAAATCTAAAACCTAAAACCCCAAATCACAAATCCAAAGCACTATACCAAAAACCCAAAAATCTTTACCCAAAACCTTAAATTCTAACTCTTAAGCTCTAAACCCAAAACCCTAAACCCTAATCCCTAAACCCTAAAGACTAAACCCTAAACCCTAAACCCAAAATCCTAAATCCTAAACCCTAAACCCTAAATCAAAACCCCAAGACCCTAAATCCTAAACCGTAAACCCGAAACCCTAAATCTAAAACCCTAAACCCAAAAGCCTAAACCCTAAACTCAAGACCCTATACCTAAAACCCTAAACCCCAAACCCTAAACCCAAAACCCTAAATCCTAAATCCTAATCCCTAAATTTTAAACCAAAAACTTAAAACCTGAAACCGTAAATCACAAACCCGAAACCCTAAACCCGAAACCCTAATTCCTAAAGCCAAAACCCAAGACCCTAAACCATAAAGCCAAAACACAAAACCTTAAACGTTAAACCTTAAATCCCAAACCCTAAAGACTAAACCCTAAACCCAAAATCCTATATCCTAAATCCTAAACCTTAAACCCTAAACCCAAAACCCAAGACCCTAAATCCTAAACCCTCAACCCTAATCCCCAAACCCAAAACCAAAAACACTAAATCGTAAATCCAAAACCCTAAACCATAAACCTAAAACCTAAAACCCAAATTCATTAACCTTAAACACTAAATCCCAAACCCAAATCCTAAAACCTAAATGCCAAACCCTAAACCCTAATCCATAACCCATAAACAGAAAACCCTAAACCCTAAACCCTAAACCATGAACCCAAAATCTTAAACCATAAACCCTAAATCCTAAAGCTAAACCCTAAACCCTAATTCCCAAACCCTAACCACTGAACATTAAACCTCAAACACCAAGCCCTAAACACTAAATATAAAAACCTCAAACCTTAAACATGAAACCTTAAACCCTAAATCCTAAACCTTAAACTCCAATCTCCAAAGCCTAAATCCTAACCCCTAAACACTAAACCCTAAACCTTAAACCCTATACCTAAAATCCTAAACCCCAAACCCTAAACCCTAATCCCTAATTTTAAAACCCTGGACACTAAACCCTAAATCCTAAACTTTATACACTAAGCCCTAAATCTCAAACCCTAAGTCCCAAACTGTAAACCCTAAACCGTTAACCATAACTCGAAAATTTAAATTGTAAACCCTAAACCTCAAACCTTAAACCCTAAACTCTAAACCATAAACCATAAAACTTAAACCCTAAACCCGAAATTCCAATCCTTAAACCCTAAACCTTAAACCGTAAATTCCAAACCATAAACCCTAAACCTTATACCCTAAAACCTAAATCCCAAACCCTAAACCTTAAACCTAAACCCAAAACTGTAATCCCTAAAACCAAAATCATAATCACTAAGGGCACGTTCATTAGACAGAAATAGAAATGGAAATTGAAACGGAAATGGAAACTGAATGCATTTGATGTATTAAAATGACCATTTTACCCCTTTTATTAAAATAATAAAAAGAAAAGAGGGTTATAATTATGTCAAATCATGTCAAATCAGAGGGGTATAATAGATATTTTGTATTTTTTTTCTTTTTTTTTTAAGTTGATGAAAATGAAAAAGTGAAAACCAGAACATATCCATTGGCTTTTCCCTTGCCATTTCTTGCTAAAGAGCATACCCAAACGCTAAACCAGAACTCGAAACTGTAAATTGTCAACCCTAAACCATATTCCCCAATCGCTCTACCCTAAGCCCGAAATCGTGAACCCAAAACCATAAACGTAAACCAGAAACCCAATACCCTAAACCCTAATCAATAAACCCAAAATCCTATATTCTAAATCTTAACCCTAAATCCTAAATCCTAAGCCCTATACCCTAAACCGTAAATACTAAACCCTAAACACTAAACCAAAACACTATTCACAAAACCTAAAACCCTAAATGCTAAATCCCAAACCTAAAACACTAAATACTAAACCCTTAACCCGAAACCATACACCAAAAACCATAAAAGCTAAATCCCAAACCCTAGACCCTAAACCCTAAACCCTAAACCCAAAACCCTAAATCCTAAATACTAAATCCTAAACCCTTAACCCAAATCCCAAACCCTAAAAATACACCCTAAACCCTAAACCCAAAACCAAAACCCTAATCCCAAAATCCAAAACCCTAAACACTAAACCCTAAACCCTAAACCCTATTTGCTAAATCGTAAGCCCTAAACAATAACACTAAACCCTAAACCATAAACCATAAACCCAAAACCCTAAACCCTAAACCCCAAAACCTAGACCCCAAACCCTAAACCCTAAAGCCAAAACCCTAAACTCTAAACCCTAAATCCTAAACCCTAAACCCCAAACCCAAAACCCTAAACCCTAAACCAAAAACCAAAAACTCTAAACCCTTAACCTTAAAACATAAAACCTAAACCCAAAATCCTAAATCCTAAATCGTAAACCCTAAACCTTAACCCAAAACCCAAGACCCTAAATCCTAAACCCTATACCCTAAACAGTAAACCCTAAAGCCTAAAGCCTAAACCCTAAATCCTAAACCCTAAACCCTAAACATTAAACCACAAACCTAAAACCTAAAACCCTAAATCCCAAACCCAAAACCCAAGACACTAAATCACAAACCCTAAACCATAAACCTTAAATAATAAACACTAAATTCTAAACCCTAAACCCTATACCACAAATATGAAATCCTGAACCCTATACCCTAAACCCGAAACCCTAAATCCTATACCCCAAACCCTAAACCATAAAGCCTAAACCCTAAATCCCAAACACTAAACACTAAACCTTAAACCTCAAACCCCAAACACTAAATCCTAAACCCCAAATGCCAAACCCAAAACCCAAAACCCTAAACCCTAAATCCTAAACCCTAAACCCTGAACTCCAATCCCAAAACCCTAAACCCTAACCGCTAAGCCTTAAACCCTAAACCTTAAGTCCTAAACCCTAAACCTTAAACCCTAAACCCAAAACCCTATTCCCTAAATTGAATATCCTGAACACTAAACCCAAAACCCAAAACCTTATACCCAAAACCCTAAATCCCAAACTCGAAATACTTAACCCAAAACCCAAAAACCTAAACACTAAACCATAAACCCAAAACCCTAATCCCTGAACCTTGAACCCTAAACCCTAAACCTAAAACCCAAAGCCCTAAAGCCTAAAGCCTAAACCCTAAACTTTACACCCTAAACCCCAAAACCAAACTTTAAACCCTAAATTTTGAACGCTAAACACCAAACCCTAAACCTAAGACCCTAAACACCGAACCCTCAACCCTAAACCCAAAATCTAAAACCCTAAACCCTTAAGAGCAAACCCAAAACCCTTAGCCCTGAACTCCAATCCCCAAACCATAGACGCTAAACCCCAACCCCCAAATCCCAAAACCCTAAACCCAAAATTGTAAATTCTAAACCCTAAACCCCAAAAGGAAACCCTTAAACCATAAACTCTAAACCCCAAACCCCAAACCGTAAACCCAGAATCCAAAACCTAAAATCTTGAACCCTAAACCCTAAACCCTAAACCCTAAACCTTAAACCAAAACCCTAAACCTTAAATCCCAAACCCTAAACCCTAAACCCTAAACTGTATACCTAAAACTATAAAGCCAAAATCTAAAATCCCAAACCCTAAACCCTAAACCCCAAAATCAAAACCATAAACCCTAAATCACAAACCTTAAACCTTAAACCATAAACAGAAAACCCTGAAACCCTAACCCCTAAACCCAAAACAATAAACCCAAAACCCTAAACCCTATATCATAAATGCCAAATCCTAAACCTTAAATCGGAAACCCTAAACACTAAACCTTAAACCCTAAACCCCAAATCCTAAATCCTTAACTCCAAAACCTAAACCCCAAACCCTAAACCCTAAATCCTAAACCCCAAACCCTAAACCCTAAACTCAAAATATAAAACCCTAAACCCTTAAGTCCAAACCCTAACCCCTAAATCCTAAACACTAAACCATAAACCCTAAACCCTGAACTTCAATCCCCAAGACCTAGACCCTAAGCCCCAAACCCCAAAACTCAAAAGCCTAAAACCGAAATTGTAAACGGTAAACCCTAAAGCCTAAACCCCAAACCATAGACACAAAACCCTAAATCCTAAATCCTACACCCTAAACCCAAAACCCAAGACCCAAAACCCTAAACCCTAAACCCTAAATCCTAAATCCTAAACACAAAACCATAAATCCTAAACCTTAAACCTTAAACCAAAAACATAAAACCTAAAACCCTAAATCACTAACCCTAAACCCTAAACCCAAAATCTAAAACCCTAAACCTAAACCCTTAAGCCTAAACCCTAAACCCTAAATCCGAAAACACAAACCCTAAGCCCTAAACCATGAACTTCAATCCCCAAACCCTACACCCCAAACCCCAGTACCCAAAACCCTAAACCCGAAATTGTAAACAGTAAACCCTAAACACTAAACCCTGAACCCAAAACCCTAAATCCTAGATCCTAAAATCTACACCCTACACCCTAAACCCAAAACCCAAAATCCTAAATCCAAAACCCTAAACCCAAAACCCAAAACCCTAAACCATAATCCTAAAACCATAAACCCTGAATCCCAAACCCTAAAACCCTTAACCCTAAACCCAAAACATTAATTCCTAAATCCCAAACCCTAAACCATAAACTCAAATTGTAAATTGCAAACCCGAAACCCTTAACCCAAAACCCAAAACCCAAAACCCTAAATACTAAACCCTAATCCTAAAATGCTAAACCCTAAATACTAAACCCCAAACCCTAAACCCTAAACTCTAAACCCTAAACCCCGAACCATAAACCCAAGACCTGACACCCTAAATCCCAAACCCTAAACCCTAAAACTTAAACTTTTAACACTAAACCCGAAGCTCTATATCCTAGTCCCTAAACCCTAAACCATCAACCCGAAATAATAAACAGTAATCCTTAAATCCCAAATCTAGAAGCTTATATCTCACATGGAAACCCATAAAGCCTAAATACCAAACCCTAAACCCTAATTCATAAATCATAAATCCTAAACCCTAAACTCCCAAAAGTAAACCTTAACCCCAATCCCCATACATTACCTCGTAAACCGTAAACCTTAAACTGTATCCCCAAAATATGATACTTAAAACCCTAAACCCTAAGCCCCAAATTCCAAACCCTAACCCTAAACCATAACCTAAACCCGAAACTCTAAACCCTGAATCCAAAACCCTAAACAGTAAACCCTAAACCCAAAACCCTTAAACCATAAACCCAGAATTGTAAATAGTAAACCCTAAATCCCAATCCTCAAACCCTAAACCCTAAATCTGAAACCCTAAACCCTAAACCCCAAACCCTAAATCGAAAACCCTAAACCGTAAATTCAAAACCCAAAACCCCAAACACCAAACACTAGACCCTAAACACAAAATCCTAAATGCAAAACCCTAAACACAAAACTCTCAACCCAAAACCCATAACCCTAAATCATAAATCCCAAACCCTAACCCCTAAACCCAAAACCATAAACTTGAAATTGTAAACCCTAAACCCTAACCCTAAAATTGTAAATCCTAAACCACAAACCATAAACCGTGAACCAAAAACCCTAAATCCCAAACTTTAAACCCTAAACCCCAACCCTGTAACCCAAAATCCTAAACTCTGAACCCTAAATCCTAGACCCTAAACCCAAAACCCAAAACCATAAACGCTAAACACTAAATCCCAAACCTTAAACCCTAAACCCTAAACAAAAAACCCTAAACCATAAAGCCTATCCCTAAACCCCAAACCCTATACCCTAAACGCTAAATCACAAACCCTAAACACTAAACTATGAACCCTAAACACTAAATCTAAAACCCTTAAACCATAAACTCGGAATTGTAAACTGTAAACCCTAAATGCCAAACCACAAACCCTAAACCCTAAATCCGAAACCCTAAACCCAAAATCTGAAACCCCAAACCCAAAACCCAGAACCCTAATTCGAAAACCCTAAACCCTAAACCTTAAACCAAAACCCTAAAACCTAAATCCCAATCATTAAACACTAAACCCTAAACCTTAAACCTTAAACTATAAACCCAAAACCTAAAATGCTAAATCCCAAACCCTGAACCATAAACCCCAAATCCAAAACCCTAAACCCTAAATCCAAAACCCAAAACCCTAAATCCCAAACCATTAACAATAAACCTTAAACCCCGAACCCTAAATCTCAAACCCCAAACCCTAAGCCCTAAACCCTAAATCCAAAACCCTAAACCCTAAACCCTAAACTGCAATCCCCAAACTCTAAATGTAACATCATGAAATTTAAACTAAAAGTTTAACTGGCTTTTCTTGCTTGGACTTTTCTATTTTAAGTGTTTGTGTGACTTATTGCGCTTGCAAAAAGGACAAGGAACCCTGATTAGGAGGGGAGAAGCTTAGGACTGCAGAAAAGTGGCATAGAAAACCCTAATGCAAACCCTAGGGACTATATTGATAGGAGTTTTAAACCCTTTTGAATTAGGTTAGCTGAACTGAGCAAGAAAGACCAATTTGACCTAGATTTGGTAATCCAAGCCACTCTAAGGACATCCTAAGATCTCAATGAGCACACCCAATCACAAGACCAGCTCTGGATCGTCATATTTTCTCCAGTAGTATTCAGGGACCAAATTGATAGAAAAAGGATTTTTGAGCATTTAGAACTAAACTATGTTTAACTGAGAACGAAAAGCTACATGACCCTAAAATACGAACCTAGAACACCATATAAATGGTTTAAGAACACTTGACCCTAAGAGAAACCATGATTCCCTACTCTACCATCAAAAAGAAAATAAGGATTAAACTGGAAAGAATTCAAAAATGGGTTTAGTCACCCTATCCTCCAATTAAGGCCACTAAAACCTTATTTAAGCCAGCCAAACGAGGCCTTAATTACTGCCAGCACATCTGCTCAACTGTCCACTTAAGGACTAAGCAGAATTGGAGCTGAGACACCTAGCAAAACCCGTGCAAAAATCAATCATGAAGCCATATTATTCATCACAATTATTTAAGGCAAACACCGAGACACACACATAACCAGCAACCAAAACCGAGTTTGCTAGAGAGAAGAGTGAGAGAGAGTAAGATCAAAAGCTGAGAAAGAGAGAGAGAGAGTAGCTGGGAAGCTTGAAGTCAGAGGCTGAGAAGCAAAGTTGGAGGCTAAGAACTTAAAGACGCACACTAGGAAAGCTTGCTCTTACCTCTTAGCTTGGAACCAAGGCCCTACAAGGGAATTCAACTTGCTTCTTCTCTAGAAATTGCAAGGTAACGTAGGGTGACCTTTCCTCGTACCCATAAGAGTCAAAAGTATCCACCAAACAAGTGGTGGTATAAGACTTTGTGTCCATCTCTTTCTGTTCCTAAATTCTGAGCTCTGTTTTGGCTGGAAACCTTCTAATCATTAAAATTGTTTTGATTTTGAATAAAATATTGCAAATATGGTGTCATATGAAAGCTAGTTTAACCTATTTTAGGAATCCCGAAATGCGTGTGCCATCCATGGTTGTTGTACAGCAATTTGTGAGTCTTAAAGCCACTATGGATGTTGGAAACTATGTTTTGGAGCAGTAAAATTGTATTGTCCATAACTGTGCTTTCTTGTAAGCCATGATTCGAATATTTTGGAAGTAAATAGTTACCTGATATATGAATCAAATGTGATAAGTAAGGGAGGATAAATGGTAGGTTTAGTTTATGAAACAGCCATGAAAACTTGATACCTAGAATATGAATTGTTGAAGCCACGTGATGTGTTTCTGTTAAAATATTTTGCTGTGATCTGTGGTGAGTTAACCTATTGTAAAGTAATTTGTTATGTCATCAATTGCTGAGCATCTTGACAGTTAAGATAAAAAGAACCTGTGAGTTAAAATCCAATTAGAAGAATAAATGTCATGGAATAAGTAAAATGGGACATTGTGAAGCATTATGCATTCAATTCCTTACTTTAAGCCTAATATGATCTTATTGCTGGATGATATTCTGTATTTGTACTAAAATTTGTTAATTAAATAGTGAGAATACAAGTACCACGTGAATTTAGATCCCAAATAGGGGAGTGAATGCAAGAAGTAATGAAAATTGACTAGAAGTGTTAATTAGATATAAATTTAAGGATTCTCTCAATTCTGTAAACCTGGATCAGTAGGAGGCAGCAGGCCAAGCCTAGATATCAGTGACATAGAAGGGAAAGGGAAATTTAGTGATTGAATGCTTTAAGCCCCGAAAATGATAGGCTTGCTAATTACAGGAAAATATCCAAAATTTGAGATCCTTAAAGTGAAATTCTGAACTGTTGATAGGATGAGGATACTTTCTGAGATTTAGTAAGTCTGAGTTGTCCTTCTTAGGTCATATAGTATTTCGGATGATTCTGAAAACACATGTTAATTGAAAAGGGAAAGAGTAGGAACCTAAGTGCACTAAACGTGAGACTTTGGTCTGATAAAAGTTGGGTACTCTGGTAAGGCTGAGTAGGGCAACTACCCTACCTTTCTAGTTCCCCAAAGGTTGATTTAGAACTGATTTCAAAATTTAAACAAGTCCATAAGTGACTCAAACTAGTCCTAGTGCATTTAGAGTCATATTTCTTAATGAATTTCAAGAAAATGGTATTTTGCTAGATAAGATCATATTCTAAACTGATGAGGCTGTAAAAACCTATTGTACAAGTCATAAACTAAGCCATAGTGACTAGGGTGAGCTCTCCTAAGTCCAAAAGAAATCAAAAAGGAAAATGGGTTGTAAGAGGGACCAAAATGCAGAAAATCTGCTATTTTACTGTTTTAAACAAAAACTGGGCATTCTGGATTACGATAGGGTAACTATTTACTCTTCTAGACCCCATATAACATTTAGGAACTTTTTAAAAGATTTTAGAGCTCCAGAATAGGCTCTGGTTGAGTTTTAGTACTCTTAGGGAGTTGTTTACAAGAAATTTAAAAAGTTTGAGCTTATGTGCAAAAAGACTTGATTATGATCTGTCATGAGTGTGGAAAAGTTTTAATGAAGTCATATTTGAGTTTGTGAAGCTTGTTGTGACTTCATTTGAGACAGAGAAAGGCCAGAGAGAAATTTGAGTCTAAAAAGGGACGTATTTGAAGGAAAACTAGAAATTTTCCAAGTTCTTTGTTTGACTCAAATTCTGGTAAACTGCTTTTGAAAACCCTATGTATGGGTTAAGTGGATGATGAATGCCCAATGTATGTATTTGGAATGGATTGAAATGTTGAATATGCCCTATAATTGCAATAAATTAATAATAAGGGAGTATTTCGATATAAAACAGGCAATTACGGGCCAAGATGTGAATTATTTACTTGACTAGTAAGCTGAACTTGTTATTTGCACTATTTAAGGGCTCTTGATGAAGTTTCATGATGTTAGGATATTTTCATGTGAAATTGTGGAAGTTGCTTGCTATAAAAGTAATATTTGACTTGTGGTTGACTTTGTTTGACTTTATGTTGACTAAGTGCCAAAGTTGACCTAAATGATGCATCTTATTTGGTATCCAATTCTGGAAATGAGTTTTAGCATGCATCTGTGGAAACTGAAATGCTTGAGAGGGGCAAATGGTTTTGACATGCATTGAGTTGAAAGTGATGGTTTCGCAATTGAATAAACATTACCTAGAAAATATATTTTTACATACATGATCTGTATGAAAAGGAACACTAGGTTGGTTAGGAATGCGTCTGGGACGTAGCTGCCTAGCAACTAGTGAGTAAATTATTCAGTCTGGGACTGGTGATCCTAAGGTTCTAACTTGTGCTCACACCGGGGGACGCCCTGGATGTTAGGTAATTGCATGTGCCATATTGGTAGACTTTACTTGTATTGGTAAGTCGTTTTTGTCCTGTTTCATTATATTGTTTTGTGATGGTAAGGTAATGGTTTATATCAATTCTACAGGTCCTGGAGGGATCTGGTTTTTGGCATGACTGACCAAAGAGGAAAGATGGTATTTGAGCATCCTTTTAATGAAACTGTAGATTTGGCATGACTGACCAATGTGATGGAAAAATGGTATGAATTGGTAATTTAAAGTATTTATATATGTGTTTAATTATGAGCTCATGCATGGAAATTTTATGTAATTGATATCTGTAAGTTAAGAACTACACTTAATAAATGTGTGCGATTGATTACTGTGGAGGAAGTTTACTGTATTATATGTATTGCAGCTGGACCACTAACGAGTTTTGAAAACTTGTAGTCTATGTTACTGGGATTATATATCTCATTACGTTAGCGTGTTCAGATGCCCAGGTATCACTTGCTGCTAGCGATTGAAGTGGAGTGGGTGGAAGTGCCACTTCGGGGCCACTTCCAAGTGTTAAAGGCTGGAGATAATGCTCGTCCTCCTGGTGAGAGAATTTTAGAGCGAGAAACTCTATGGTTTCTTAGATCTTATGTCTCTTGACTCTTCATTTCCTTTCCTTCTTAAACTCTTAAACTCGTTCATGATCATTCTGTTACATCTGTCTAACTTTTGTTGGGTGTGTTAGTATATTTCAATCTTTTAGTTTAAAAGTTCTATTTCGGTGTTTTCTCTCATCCTGTTGCCACCGGTTCAGTTTTCATTATTTAATGGTTTCTCTCATGTGGTCCATCATACCCCACTTTGTACCTCTCACTACTTTAATACTTTTGTACTTCGTACTTCTAAAGATCTCCTTTCCCGTTGTTGCACACTCCTGTCTTATTACTGTTCAAATCTACCTTGTTCAGTGGTGTGTGTTTAATGTTGTAGTTTTCCTCTACTATTTTAATATTCCTGCTCATTTAATCATGTCAGACAACAACTCATACTTTGAACTTCAACCAAATCATTTTCATGCGGCCTCTTCCTCTTCGGGTAATTCACATGGATCAACTGCTCTTGAATATACCTTGATGAGTTCCCACCACCTATGAATAACAATATTAATGCAGATTGGTCCTCGGATTCTTCAGCGGACAACCACGACAATTTTCACCACAATGCATTTGATCTTCATCAGTTGCAAAATTTTAATGCGTCGCCGGAAAATGGTTCAGTTCCTTCAGTCGGAGATAATTTAGCCTTGCATGGCGGTCATGACGTGTCGACTGTGCATAACCAGAATGAGACTCTTAGTGGGAACGTTCTCAATCAAAGCTCTCAACCGTTAGATGGTGGACCCGTGGTTCAGCTAGCCGAATTATTTACTCCAGCAAAGGGTAAAAATGAAATTGGTACAGAGGCATTAAATGACTTGGATAACACTAATCCACAAGTAGAAGCTGGAGGAGTTATTACAGATGGCACGCTTATGGATATGACACAATCTTTACAAGATCTACTGTGCTATGAGAATTCAGAAGATTTTGATGTTGATGTTGATGATGAAGTAAACGGTGATGAACCACTTGATCAAGATTTTCCCTCGACCGATGATGATATGGATATTGAAAGCCCATTGGATATGAGTCCTTCTCAAAATGTGTGTCCTAATTACATGGACTGTGATACACCAGTATTCCAAGGTCATTGTGGGCCTGGACCTCTTCCGGAGTGGGCTAAAAAAAGGACTACAGATACTGTACATCACTCAAAATCAAAGCTCATGGATATTGATGAAGTAAGTCTTTCAAGTATTTTTAACTTGTAATAATTTAATAGTTGGTTGGACTCTCTTGTAATTTGTTTTCTCTTTGTATCGTTTTTAATATATTATTTTATTATAAAAGAAAAAGTGTTAAAGGTAGTGAACATAATCTTCTTCTTTCCCACAGAAGACCTGATTATCCCTGGGACTTAGAAGGGATGACTGATAGGTGACTGGCTGTCAGTGGGCTGACCCTTTTGGCTGTGGCTTACGAGTCACAATTTTTGGATTATGGCCTACGTGCCTGACTAACTATTTGGGCGTGCGTGCCACTACTTACTGGATTTGTATATGTAAATATATATGCTGTAGACTTAGTATATATGTGTTAAGAAATGCAAGCAGGTTAGGAGCTCACCTTATCTACTTGTGATGTATGTAAGATGTATGTATGCTGGAGATAATTGTGGAGAGTGCGCGAGTAACAACATGTAACGTCTAATTTGTTAGGTTTAAATAACAAAATGAGAATAGACGATCCTTGGGATAGAACATAACTTTTAACACTCCTAAAAGTATAGAAAAAAAATTAGATCATGATTTTAAGAGTTATGTTATTTAACCTAATTCCGCACCAAAAGTCAATTAAGAAACTAGAACGTTACACTAAACCCTAAACCCCAAACCCCAAAACCCTAAACCCTAAACCTGAAACAGTAAATTGTCAGCCTTAAACCGCAAACCCTAAACCCCAAACTCTCAACCCTAAACCCTAAACCTTAAATCCTAAACCCCAAACCCTAAATCCTAAACCAAGAACCTAATCCCTAAATTTAAAACCATAAACCTTAAAACCTAAACCCTAAATCCGAAACCCTAAACCCTTAACACTAAACCCTAATCTCTAAATCCCAAACCTTAAACCCTAAACCCTAAACCATAAACTCGAAACTGTAAATTGTAAACCATAAACCCCAAACTTGAAACCCCAATCGCTACAGCCTAAACCGTAAACACCAAATGCTAAATCTAAACTCGAAACCCTAAACTCTAAATCCTAAAACCGAAACCTTAAACCCAAAATATCAATCCCTAATCACTAAACCCTATAGCCTAAACCCTAACCCATAAACATAAAACCCTAAACACAAAATCCTAAATCCTAAACTCTAAACCCTAAACCCTAAACCCTAAATCCTAAACCCTAAACACTAAACCCTAAATCAAAAACCCAATACTGTAAACCGTAAATCGTAAACCCCAAACCCTAAACCCTAAACCTTAAGCCATAAACCCTAAAACCCAAAACCCAAAATTCCAAACCCTAAACACTAAAACCTAAACCCAAAACCCCGAACTCGAAACCCTAAGCCCTTTCCACAATCTCGAACCCTAAACCTTAAACCCCAAACCCTAATACCTAAACTTTTTTTTAAAGAAAAAAACTAAACTTTAAACCACACTAAACCCAAAACTCAAAACCCTAAACCCTAAACCATAAACCCGAAATTGTAAACTGTAAACCCTAAACCCTAAACCCCTTACCCTAAACCCTAAATGCCAAACCCTGAACCTTAAACTCTAAACCCTAAATCCTAAACCCCAAATTCTAAACCCTAAACCCAAAAACCAAAGTCATAAACCCTAAATCCCAAACCCTAAACACTAAATCCTAAACCCTAAACGGAAAATCTGAAACCCTAAACCCTAAACCATATACCCAAAACCCGAAACTCTAAATCTTAACCCTTAAATCTTAAAGTCTAAACCCTAAAGCATAAATCATAAACCTACACACTCAACCCTAAAGCATAAACCCGAAACTATAAACCGTAATCCCTAAACCCCAAACCCTAAATGTTAATCCCCAACCTAAACCTTAAACCCTGAACTCCCAAAACTAAATCCTGACCCCAATCCCCATACTTTAAATTGTATACCCTAAACACTACATTGTAAACTGGAAACTAGAAACTGGAAACCCTAAACTTTGAACACTAAATTCCAAACCCTAACCCTAAACCCTAAACCCCGAACCATAACCCAAACCCAAAACTGCAAACCTTAAATCTCAAACCCTGATCCTAAACCTTAAACACTAAACCCAAAACCCGAAACCCAAGACCCTTCAACCATAAACAAATTATAAATTGTAAACCCTAAATCCGAAACCCCAAACCCAAAACCCTAAACCGTAAACCTTAACTCCTAAATCCAAAACTCTGAACTCTAAAAACCAAAAGCTAGACCCTAAACCCTACACCTTAAAATCTATATCCTAAACCCTAAATTGTGAACTCTAATCCCCAAACACTAATCCTTAAACCTTAAATCCTAGACAATAAACCTAAAACCTTAAACCCTAAACCCTAAATCCTAAATCCTAAACCTTTCACCCTACACCTTAAATCATAAACCCCAAACACTAGAACATAAAGACAAAATCCGTATCCCTAAATCCTAAATCCTAAACCCTAAACACTAAACCTTAAACCTTAAATTAAAGCATAAACCTTAAACCCTAAACCCTAAATCCTAAACCACAAACTCTAAACCTTATATCCGAAACCCTCAACACTAAATCCTAAACCTTAAACTTGAAACTGTAAACTATATACCCTGAACCCTAAACTTGAAAAAGTAAACTGTAAACCAAAAACCTTAAACCCTAAACTATAAACCCTAAACCCAAAACCCTAAACCCTAAACCCTTAACCCAAAACTCTAAACCCTAAAACCTAATCCCGAAAACCTAAAGCCTAAAGCCTAAACCCTAAACCTAAAACCCTAAATCCTACATCCTAAACCCCAACCCTAAACCATACACCCAAAACCGTAAACACTAAACCCTAAACCCTAAACCCTGAATCCCAAACCCTAAACTCAAAACCCAAAAAGCGTAAATCCTAAACACTAAACCACAATTATGAAACCGTAAATGGTAAACCCTAAATGGTCAAACGAAAAATCTAGACCACACACGCTAGACGCTAAACCCTAAAACACAAAACCTAAACCTTACACGCTAACCCCTTAACCCAAAATCCTAAAACATAACCCCTAAACCCTATAACCTAAACCATAACCATAAACCTTAAACCTTAAACCCTAAATCCTAAACCCTAAACCCTGAATGATGGCAAAAAAAAAACCCTAAACCCTGAATCAAAAATCGTAAACCCTATATCCCAAACCCTAAACACTAGACCCTGTACCATGAACTTGAAACTGTAAACTATAAACCGTAAACCCCAAACTCCACACACTAAACCCTAAACCCTAAACCGTAAATCCCAAACCTTAAATCCTTTACCCTAAACCATAGTCTCTTTACCCCTAACCCTACACGCCAAACCCGACCCCCTAAATCATATGCGCTAAACTTGAAACTCGAAACACTAAACCCTAAATCCCAAATTCCAAACTAAAACCATAACTTTAAACCCTAAACAATATCCGAATCCCAAGACGAATAACCCAAAGCCCTTACCCCAATTCCCAAACACTAATGCTAAATCCTAAACTCGAACCCCAAAACCCTAAACCTTAAACCACAACCCAAAAACCCTAATCTCGAAACTATAGATTGTAAATCCTAAACTCTAAACGCTAAACCGTAAACTCCAAACCCCAAACTCCAAACGCCAAACCAAGACCATAAACACAAATTCGATAATCAAACCCTGAACCCTAAACCCTAACCCTGAACCTTAACCCAAAACCAAACTAAAAACCGCAAATCCAAATATGAAAGCGCTAAACCATAACCCTTATCCCTAAACCCTATAACTTTAATCCCAATTCCCAAACACTAAACCAAAATCCTTCAACCCTAAACCCTTAATTCCAAACGCTAACAACTAAAACATAAATCCAAAACCTTAAATCCTAAATCCTAAAACCTAAGGACTAAACCACAAATCCTAAACCCTAAACTTGAATTTATAAATTGTAAACCCTAAATCCTAAACCCAAAACCTCAAACTCTAAATCCTCAATCCCAAACGCTAAACCCTAAACCCTAACCCTAAACTTTAATGCCAAAACCCTAAACCTTAAATGCCAAATCCTAAACACTAAGCCCTAAACCCTAAACCCTAACACCAATCCCCAAACCCTAAACCCCAAACCCTCAACCATAAACCCGAAACCCTGAAAACTAAACCTTAAGCCCCAAAAACCTATCCTCGTCCTCTAAATCCGAAACCCTAAACCCTAAATCCCAAACTCTAAACCATAACCCCGAAACTGTAAACTAAAAGCCCTAAACCCGAAACCCCAAACAATGAACCCCTAACTTAAAACCCTATACCTAGAATCCGAAACCAATAATCCTAAAGCTTAAATCCTACACCAAAAATCCTAAACTCCAAATCCAAATGCTAGACCCTAAAGCCCAAACCCTAAACCCTAAACCATAAATACTAAATCTAAACCTCGAAGTGCTATCAAAAAACCCTAAACCATAAACCCCAAACCCCAAACCTTAAACCCTAAACCCTAATCCCTAAACCTAAAACCCTTACCCTAATCCCCAAACCCTAAACCCCAAACCACAAGCCCTAACCCTTAAACCCCAAACCCTGAACCAAAAACTATAAACTGTAAACCCTAAACCCTATACCCTAAACCCTAAACTTCACACCATAAACCCTAAACCCTAAACCCTAACCATAAACCCAAAACCCTAAACGCGAAATCTTAAACCCTGAACACAAAACCCTAAACCATAAACAAAAAACCTAAAACCCTAATTCCCAAACCCTAAACCCTAAACCCTAAACCCAAAACACTAAACCCTAAACCTTAAACCCTAAACCCTAAATCCTAAACCCCAAACCCCAAACCATAAACCCTAAAGCCTAAATCCCAAACTCTAAACACTAAACCTTAAACCCAAACCCCAAACCTCAAACCATAAACCCCAAACTCTAAACTCTAAACCCTAAGCACCAAACCCTAAACCCTAAACACTAAATACTAAACCGTAAACTCTAATCCCCAAACCCTAAACCCTAAACCCCAAAACCCCAAAATCCAAAGCCCTTAAACCCTAAACCCTACACTAAAAGAAACTGTTCAATAGGTGGCGACTAAATAAAGTCGCCACTATTTATGTTTTCTTATACCTTTTTGTTGCGACAAGAGGAAGTCGCCACTAAAAACTCTAACCCTTCATTACATTCGGTGGCGACCTTGGAAATTCACCATCGAAACCTTTAACCGTTCAACGCATTCGGTGGCGACTTTTCAAAGTCGCCACCGAAATGTCTAACCCTTCAACACATTTTGTGGCGACCTTGGAAAGTCGCCACTGGAACGTCTAACCCTTCAAAATATTCGGTGCCGACCTTGAAAAGTTGCCACTGAAACCTCTAACCATTCATTACATTCGGTGGCGACCTTCTGAGGTCGCCACCAAAATGTCTAACCCTTCAACACATTCGGTGGCGACCTTGAAAAGTCGCCACTACAACATCTAACCCTTCATTACATTCGGTGGCGACCTTGGAAAGTCGCCACCAAAACATTTAATCCTTCAACACATTCGATGGCAACCTTGAGAAGTCGCCACCGAAACGTTTATCCCTTCATTACATTCGATGGCGACATCAGAAAGTCGCCACGGAAATGTCCAGCCCTTTAACTCGTTCGATGGCGACATTGGAAAGTCGCCACCAAAACGTTTAACCCTTCAAAACATTCGGTGGGGACCTTGAAAAGTCGCCACCGAAACGTCTAACCCTTCAACACATTCGGTGGGGGAAAGGGAAACACCCACAATCACATGCGCATAAAGATCCAGTTTATCAAATGTTATATTACGATCAGGCAGTATTAATATATCATATGAACAAAGATAAACCTAGGGATCATGCATGTCTATATTGCTAATTGTAAAGCAAACAATCCATGAAATCAATAGATCTGAATGCGGTAAATCTGGTCCAAGTGTCTCACACTGGACCTTGGCCTCTTCGGCTTCATTCATTCAACTAATCCATGTGTTTCACCATGGACAATGGCCTCAAAGGGCGTCTTTCTTAACTGACCCCAATATCAAATTAGGGCAATGGCCTACATGGGCAAATAAATCAACTGGCCCTAGAACATGCTAGAGCAATGGCCTCCAAGGCAAATAAATCAACTGGCCCTAGAACAAGCTAGAACAATGGCCTCCACGGGTGGCTTTATCTGACATGTTTCTCCTCCCGAGCTTTCAGCTAGGACTCTGACTCAATATAGTCCTTACTCTCCTAAATTGACACTACCTAAGCAAGGTGAGCCTCCCTATGACTCCCTAATTAATTATGACATCGTATTTATCCTTTATTAAAACTTAAACCCCCAGTTTAGATCATAACCTAACTCTATCATCCCTTTCCTAAGTTCAATTTACCGTATAACGTCGACGTTCAAAAATAGTTCTAGCAATCAATTTAGTAAGTTTCTAATACATAGTGTAAACCAATTCTTGGACTCAATCAGTAACTTACCCCCTTGCTCGTACTGTTCGGTGTATCTCATGTCATCTCATTGATACCCTCCAGTACATCTTTGCCGGTAATCAAACACACACAAGCAAGTACATTCATATAATGCAGTTGAGGAACAACAATAGCATGTTAACCACTAAGTAATTCATACAAATAGGCAAGTAGGCAAACCACATATCGACATCCTCAATCAACCCTATAGGGCAAGGATGGGAAACCCCTCACCTGGACGGCTTCCTTGTGCTTGTCCTGGAGTAACTCCCGCTCCGGACGAATCGTGGTTTCCTAGCAATCGCATTCACGTGGTTAAAAATCTCAACTATATACAACTCATATGCGTATGGTATGCTCGTACCTAAAAATGGACCTAGACGTCGCCAAGAACCGAGTTCTTGGTCTTATTCGTCTTCCCTCTCTTCTATAAGAGTCTCAAGTGCTCCACACTTGGTTTCATATAACTATCGCTTACCTTGAATCGATTTTGGAGCCTTGGATTCGCGTTACTAAACCTCAATATACCTCTAATTTATCCTACTTAAGGTTTCCTAATAATTATGAAGGAAGAAGGTTGCAATTTTATAAATTGAACTTAATTGTTCCGCATGCTTCCTTTATTGAGCAACAAAATAGAAGGTTCTGTGAATAGTTTGAACAACAAACAAATTATGCTTCTCTCAAAACCCGAGATCAAACATAGAAAATCAATGAAGGAAGACAAGGTTCCTCTTCTTGCTTCTTCGACCCTAAGTTGCCATTTTAAAGAAGACTCCTTCAACTGAAGGATTTCTAAGCTTTTTAGATTATCTATAATCAGAAGAGAATCAATAAAATTATTTACAATAAATTTCCAGAAGTTGATGCATAGCTGTCACAGTTTTATTTTTCGAAAACTCATAAACTTCTAACTTCAAAATTTTAGTTACTGTATGCATACTTTATAAATTCCACCAATCAGCAACTAAATGGACATTTGAACATTTCACACCCTTTCCAAAGAAAAGAGAACATTCACAAAAACATAGCAATGAAAAACTTCGAGCAAATTCAGTGCAAGATACCAAAAAAAAGTGTCCAAAATTCCCCAAGACAGGAACACCGTAAACTAGAAATTTCAAACTTAATCAAACCTTGCCAAAAAAATTATTTCTTATTTTCTGGGAATACCCTAAGATGTTCTCTACCACATATTAAAAGTGCGGAGTCTCAGGAAGTCGAGTTAAAAAGATAAAATTCAAGGAACACAACATCTTCAGAACAGAACAACATGCACAACAGCCCACCTTCGAAAACCATAACTGATAATCTAACCATTAATTTCCGCATGCAAAGGACATTCCAGAAAGGTATGGATGTCAGCCTTCATATGGACTTGGAACCGCTCCAATCCATTAAGAATAGAGGGACAAAAACGAGTTTTAAGAAATCATGTCAGAATCAGAACGAACAAAAACGCAGAGATCATAAATCGAATTAAACAAGTCTTATACCACCTATTTTATTGATGCTTCTTCGAGGTATGAGCTTTAAACAAATCAAGGAAGGGTAACTATATGTTACCTTTCCCTTGAGTTTCCAGAAATTTGATGGTGATGGTGAAGAGCAAAGACTTTGTTTCGTTTTTCCCTTAGCTTGCCACAATTCGAACTCTCCTTCTCCTTTGCTTCCCTTCTTCCTCTAACTCTCAAATTCAGATTTTTCCCAACTTCTCTCTCTCAGGTTCTGATTTCTGGTTCTCTCTCTCTCTCTCTCTCTCTCTCTCACTCTCCCTTTTCTTTTTCTTACTTTCCCGTGCCCCTCTCTCTGTTTCTTCACTTCTTATTTTCTTTTCTTTTATTTAACTAATATATATTTGGTTAATAAATAAAATAAAAAACTGAAATTAAAATAAGATAATTAAAAATTAAAATAATTATTAATTAAACTAAAATAGCTAAAAATAAAAATTCAGATTTTTCCCAACTTCTCTCTCTCAGGTTCTGATTTCTGGTTCTCTATCTCTCTCTCTCACTCTCCCTTTCCTATTTCTTTTCTCTCTCTTTTTATTTTATTTTTCTAGCTTCGAAAAATTCTCGGGTATTACAATCTTCCCCCCTTAAGAAATTCAGTCCCTGAATTTCAGATAACATACTAACCTTAGTCTTGAAATAGGTGGGGATATGTCCTGCGCATCTCCGCCTCAACTTCCCACTTTGCTTCCTCAGCCGAATGGTTTCACCACAGGACTTTCACCATTGGTATCTCCTTTAACTTCAGCTTCTTCAACTGGCGATCTAGGATTTCCACTGCCATCTCCTCATAAGTTAGACTTCCAGCTAGTTGTACTTCCTGGGGTTGAATTACGTGAGAGGGATCTGGCAGGTACTTTCGGAACATGGACACATGAAACACCGGATGGACTCCTTCAAACTCCGCTGGCAATTCTAGACGGTAGGCAACATTCCCCACGCGTTCTAGAATTTCAAACGGTCCGATGTATCTTGGACTTAGCTTGCCTTTCTTGCCAAATCTCATCACGCCCCTCATCGGTAAAAGTTTAAATAAAACCTTCTCACCCACAACAAACTCTAACTCTCTTCTCCGGTTGTCAGCATAGGACTTCTGCCTACTCTGAGCCGTGGCGAGCCTTTCTCTAATGGACCTTATCTTGTCCAAAGCATCTTGCACAAGTTCTGGGCCAACCAACTTGGCCTTTCCGACCTCGAACCACCCAATTGGGGACCGGCACTTCCGACCGTATCAAGCCTCGAAGGGTGCCATCTGACGGCAGGTAACTATTGTTTTAAGCAAACTCCGCTAACGACAGGTATTTCTCCCGCCCTCCGCCGAAATCCATAATGCATGCCCTAAGCATGTCCTCTAAAATCTGAATGGTCCTCTCGGACTGCCCGTCTATCTGGGGATGAAATGTTGTACTCAGATCAACCCTCGTCCCCAACGCCTCCTGCAATGCTCTCCAGAATCGAGAGGTAAACTGTAACCCCCTGTCAGAGATAATCGACACCGGTACTCCGTGCAACCTCACTATCTCTGATATATACAACTGGGCATACTGACCCACTCCGTAAGTGGTCTTAACTGGCAGGAAATGTGCGGACTTGGTCATCCGATCAATGATTACCGAAACTGAATCGAATCCCCTCTGAGATCGTGGCAATCCTGACACAAAATCCATAGTAATTCTCTCTCATTTCCATTCAGGAATTTCTATTTGTTGAAGTGTTCTGGCGGGCTTTTGGTGTTCAGCTTTAACCTGCTGACACACTAGACATCTAGATACGTAGTCTGCCACATCTTTCTTCATACCATTCCACCAGTACAATTCTCTCAGATCCTGATACATCTTATTATTACCCGAATGGATTGTGTACGTTGTCTTGTGTGCCTCATCAAGAATTCTTTCTTTCAAACCATCCACCAAAGGTACACACAGTCGTCCTTCCAACCGGAGTATGCCACTGTCATATATGGAGAATCGGACGTCATCCTTCTCCCCCTTAACCACTGTATCTCTGATCTGTTTGAGGCCGGCTTCTTGATCTTGTTTTGTAAAATATGTAAAATGTGCATCGTGTATATATATATATATATATATGGATATATTAATTATGGACTGTGGGTGCGTATATGTATATATACTATATTATATATATATATATAGATTATATATAGATATATATATTTTATATATAATAGCATATGGGTGGGGTAGGTATATATTGTTTGAAAAAAAGGATAATTTATTAGTTTACAAATGGATTTAAAATGTTATTTATTAATTAATGACATGATTCATGGAACGAAATTTGTTTGAATTTTATAAATTAGCATCAAAATATCGAAAAAATGTTATTGAATGAGATAATTGTGTATTTAAAATGATTTGAATTATTGACGATATATGCAGATTATTATGAAGGATTAATTTATATTGGCACTACAAGAAATTAGGCTATTTACGGCGGTTATCTACCGGCGGTTTTGAAAACTACCTGTAAATGCTTTTATTTTCGGCGGTTTTGGACCCGCCCAAAAAAGCCTTTTTGTTAAGGAGGCCTTTTTTGCGAAACCCTTCTCTTTTTTCCCTCCCATCTCTCTCGTCTCCCTCTTCTACTCTCTGAAGCCAAGACAATTTCTCCTCAAATCTCCCTACCTTGCAAACCCTAGTCATCGCCGTCGCCGATGCCAACACTCCGCTCCACCTCGGCGGTGACGAGTCCTACTCCCTTGCAATCTCCCCTTCCGGATCGGCGAACCTCACGACCTCGACGCCGTGGGGCGCGATTTCAGGCCCGGAGACGTTCTCGCAGTGGTTTGGGGGAATCCGTCGCACGTGGCGGTGGGATTTGCGGTTTCGGACGTGCCGCAAAGCCATCTCACCGTTGATTTCACTGTTCAACAATATAGTGGTTGCGATTCGCTAGTGTCGGAGTTATTGGAAGGTAAAATTTGAACCTTTTGAACTTGTTCCTTTATCTTATGGACTTTGTGCAACATTTTCTGTGGAGGCATCTTCTTGATTTTTGCTTTCATTCTCAGATATCTCTGTCAGTTCTTCATTCTCTTTTTTATCAGCCATAGAATGCTCTGGTCTACTGATATTTTCTGTTTGTGACTTGTCTGCAGAGGATGATTCCACAGAACTTTATGATTCTGCCGGAAAATGTTCCCTTGGATTGCTGTCTAATTGGACAACTGTTGGATATCTTTCTTCCAGAGCAATATTCTTCTTTTGGAAGAGAAAAAAGTTGTTACGAAATAACCAGTAAGTTCCTTTCTTCCAAAAGCAGCATTAATTGTAGGATGAGGTTGATTTGGTGTAGGGGGAGTTATAACATTTAAATTTATAGACGCAGTCTAGTGTTGAAGGATTGGAGAAATAGTGAAATACTAATCAAGATCTAGTCATAAATCATAATTATAAATTTACAGAGCACTAAGACTGATTATTAGGTAGTTTTAAACAAGATACTTCAATAAAACAAAATTTTAAGATAATATTATCTTACATTCAACATTATTAATAAATCAAAATTTCCATTACTCCGATTATTTAATTATAAATTATAGAGTTCATTAGATGATGATGATGATAAAAATAAATTCTCTTCAGAGTTTGTTTCTGGAACCTTTTCATGTTCTTCAATACCCATTGTTGATTTTGTGATTGTTTCTGAATCTGTGTGGTTTATAATTGAATTCTCTGTGCTTTGTGTTTCAGAACAATGTTCTTCTTGCTCGTTATTTTTAGTAAAAAACTTGCTTGATTCTTGATGTTTTTCTTCAGCTTCAGTTTTGGAGACTATGCCATTCTCACCACTATCTGGTTGCACTGTTTCCTCAACCAATAGACTTTCAGAATTTGAAACTTTTGCATTTTTTGGTGGAAATATACTTTACAAAGATGGAAAGTTCCTGGTTCATTCAAATTTATTGCAAAGTTCCAGGTTCTTTCTCTTTCACTTTTCCTTTAAAGCAGAAGTAATGGGTGTTCTATCTTTTCACTGATTTTTCAGAGTAGGAAAGAAACAATCTTCACTTATACCTTATTGAGGTTGGTTATGAATTTTAAATATTCTTTTCCACATGGCTTATGTGTTAGAGTTCCTTCTTTTAGTCATTTAGGCTTTAGCAATGCATGCATAATCTTTTTTTTAACACACAATTATATCTAAAAAGCGAAGAAAGTGAGAAATGCTTCATTGCGAAATTGTTCTTATGCATTTATGCTTCATCAGTTCATCTTTTTTTTATCTTTGAGATTCTTGATTAGCTCTTCAATTCTTTTATATGCTTCAGTTTTTGGTGGACATGCATTATGTTCATGGAAAGGTTTTGGTAATTCATTATATCCCAATGAGAGTAAAGATGGGATATCTTGTAAAATTGTTCTTATGCTTTTATGCTTCATCTTGTTTTTCCAGCTAGTGTTAGGTTGGATAAACTCTTAGCTGTGACAATTGATGACATTGGGAAAGAGACTTTTATTATGGGAGGTGCACTTGATCCATTCAAAAGGTTCTAATTTTTTAGTATTAATCGATAACTGGTGTAACCGATGAATTTTTTTTTATTAATTTAGATTCCTGTTTAATTTATTAATTTAAAATTTATCTTGCAATATTTTGATGTTCTGTTCCCTTGAGAAAAATTGTAATTTGTTTATATTTTCACTTTTTGCTGCAGTGAGACTCACAATCTAAAAAGAGAAACCGTGAACCAACAATATACGATGGTAAGAATTATTTCCTTGGCCTTGTGGGTTGAGATTTGGGAGAACAAGAAATTGATGATAATTTGTATTTTGGTTGGGTTGTGTAGGTGAAGAGACGGTCTTCCAATTAGAAAGACAGCATTGATCAAATTATGAATTCCTTTATTGCAAAATTGTGTTCACTGTAAGGATTTTGGATTTTCTTAGTGACTCTCCATTTACAATTTACTTATTTCTTTTCATCTTTTTCTGGATTAAGTACTATTATGCTTTATCTATATAGAAATCCCACCAAAATAGCCTTTTTCATGTTGCATTACAAGTAAATCCTTACATTTATTTCATTTTTTAAATCAGATAGAAGCTTACCAAATGAAGCTATTTCAAGTTATAAAAGCAAATTTGATGAGAAAAAAGAGTCGTCTTCTGCAAAAATGTATTTTCATTATTATGGACAGCTTATACATCTGCAGAATATGCTCAGGTATTTCAACAATTGTATTGGCTGAACCTTATGCATTGTATGCAATTGTAATTGATTTTGACTAAATGAAAATTCAAGGCATTTCCTGCTTTGCATATTTAAGTCTTTGTATTAGGTCTCTCTTATTATTTTATTCCCTCTTAGGCTGGTGCAAAACATATTTATGCTGTGGAAGCATCTGTAATGGCAGAATATGCTCAGAAACTTATAGTTGGCAACCCAACACTGGGCAACGAATTACAGTGAGATTTTTCTCTGTAGTTTTTTGTAACATTCTTTGTTCATATGCTATCTCATCATTATTTTTTTAAAAAAATCATCACTAATTCTAACTCTTGAATTTATATCCTGATTTTGATTTAGTTATTTGTTTAGTTCTTATCGCGTGAGACCCTATTTTTTGATTTGATCAGATTTACTGGAAGCAGTTACTAATTTTGTTCACTTCTTTGAAGTTAAGGTATGTAGCTCTTTTTCTATAGTGGTGTTAAGGTTGTGTTCATAGTGAAATAGCTAAAGCCAATACTAGTGCTGCAATATGTGTTTATATAAATGTTGAGGATGTCTACATCAGCTTCCATTTTGTAGTTTGTGTTATAAATATTTTTAATTACTTTATTACTCCCTATAGTTTCTCCTAAATTTATATTAACAAAAATACTAAAATTCATAAACCCATTGAAATATATATATATATATATATATATATATATATATATATATATATAAACTTAGCACTACTGCCACTACAGTTTGTAAAAAATAATAAATGCTCTTCTTTGGTAACCTCACCATTACAGTTTCTTTCTTCCTAATAAATGCTCTTTTTAATTATGCCTTGGGATGATTTTTTCTCTGCATTGATTACTAATATTTTTGGGTTTTTTTTTTCAGAGCCTTGGAGATAGGCCAGGTAAGTTTTTCTCTACATTGGCAAGCCTTTTTATTTGGAAGTATTAACTGGAGTAAATGCAAATTAAGGGAGTTCTCAACTTCATGTATGTATTTAAGTGTTTCTTACGTTTGGATATTAGTTTCCAAGTTCATGACTTGCCCCAAACAAAAGAATATGTTGATATTTATATTTTGTGTAGTAGTTATTTAATATTTATATTTTTTTACTTTCTTATAGCCACCTGATATGGAAAGCACAGAGTCATCACCTCCAACGTGTCGAAGATCATCAGAAGCTAGTCATGATTCATGAAGCTGGATATTTCTTTTATTTTCGTTATTGAACTTATATATATATATGAACTATGGTTGTTATATTGTAAAAGTTTTCGAGTATTATAGATATATTTTAGATGTTAAATGTTGACTTGGTGATTATGGATATGTTTTGGATGTTAAATTTTAACTATATCTTGAATACAAATGAAATTATTTTGGTTGAATAAGTATTTATATATTTTTTTAGGGAAAATAAAGTATCAATAAATTGAAAAAATGACTAAAAAAAATAGGTGATTTAGCGACGGTTTGAACCGTTGCCAAAATTCATATCCTAAACCGTCATTGTTTTACAGCGGTCAAAACCGTCGTTAGAACATTAAACTAGCGACGGTTTTGACCGTCGCAAAGTCTAGCGACGGTCAATAGCGACGGTTCTGTCAAGCGTCGCTGGGTTTTGTTCCCGACGCTAACTTTAGCGATGGTTGACATAACTGTCGTTATATCAATAGCGACGGTTCTGTCAAGAAAAAACCGTCGCTAAAAATACTATTTTTTGTAGTGTGGATTTAGATTTGAATTATTAAAATTCAATATAGATGCAAGCATCAAGCGATTCTTAGTAGATTGAAACAAAAAGGATTTGATAATCAGATTCGGTTTAACTAACAAACATCAGTAGCCAGCCAGACACCAAGGTGGCAACCAGCCAGCGCCACATGCTTGGGAAATAGATGTTTAAAATGCTTATAAGGCATGATGAGGCTAAATGCCTCTTCTTTTATATAATTATATATAGATATATAGATTATATATAATGATATATATATATATATATAGGTATAGATATATCTAGACAGAACAATAAATTTTTCTACTTAAATTCAAAAAGGAAATATTATTTATCTAACGATAATATTATTTTTTATAGAATAATCTTATTTCGTAATTGATTAAAATATGATATTTGAATAGTCTAATTTGGATCTCGATTAAATTCCTCACATCCTCTCCAATTTAACATTTGAATTTTGATCTTCATTGCTTCACGTTCGACTTCTCGCTAGAACAAATATAATTTAGGCCTATGGAAAATTGCATTTTCGCCCCATCCCTTTTGTAATCACTTTTCCATTTAGTCCTATCATTCTTCCTCAATTTGATCCCTAAACCCTAAATTCTAAACCCTAAACCCTAAATCCTACACCCTAAACCCTAAAACCCTAAACCCCAAACCTTACACCCTAGACCATAGACCCGAGACCCTATACTCTAAACCCTAAAACCTAGACCCTAAACCCTAGACCCTAAACCCTAAACCCTAGACCCTAAACCCTAAACCCTAGACCATAGACACTATACCCTAAACCCTAAACCCTAAATCCTAGACCCTAATCCCTAAACCCTAGAACTTTAACCCTAGAACTTAAACCCTAAACCCTAAGCCCTAAGCCCTAAACACTAAACCGTAGACCCAAAACCCAAAACCCAAAACCCTAGACCCTAAACCTAAGACCTAGACCCTATACCCTAAACCCAAAAACCCTAAACCCTATACCCTAGACCCTAAACCCTAAACCCTAAGCCCTAAGCCCTAAACCCTAAACCCTAGACCCAAGATCCTAGACCCTAAACCCTAATCGCTAAACCTAAAAACCCTAAACCCTAAACCCTAAACCCTAAACCCTATACCATAAACCCTAGACCCTAACCCTAAACTATAAACCCCTAACCCTAGACCCTAAACCCTAAGCCTTAACCCTAAACCCTAAACCCTAGACCCTAGACCCTAAACACTAAATCCTAAACCCTAAGCCCTAAACTCCAAACCCCTAAACCCTAAAACCTAGATCATTGACCCTAAACCCTATACCGAGACCCTAGACCCTAAACCTTAAACCCTAAACCCTAGACCCTAGACCCCAGACCCTAGACTCTAAACCCTAAACCCTAAACCCTAATCCTTAAAACCCTAAACTCTAAACCCTAGACCCTAAACCCTAAACACTCAAACCTAGACCCAAAATGCTAGACATTAAACCCTAAACCTTAAAACCTAAACCCTAAACCCGTAACCCTAAACCCTGGGGAAAATTGCAATTTTGCCCCAGCTGAAAAATCCATTTTGGCCCCATCCCTTTTGTAATAACTTTTCCATTTAATCCTATTATTCTTCCTTAATTTGATCCCTAAGCCCTAAATTCTAAACCCTAAACCTTAAATCCTAAACCCTAAACCCTAAACCCTAAAACCCTAAACCCTAAACCCTAGACCATAGATCCTAGACCCTAAACCCTAACCCCTAAATCCTAAATCCTAATCCCTAAACCCGATTCTAAACCCTAGACCTTAGACCCTAAACCCTAAGCCATAAACCTTAAACCTTAAACCCTAAGCCCTACACCCTAAACCCTGAGCCCTAAACCCTAAACCCTAGACCCAAAACCCAAGACCTAGACCCTAAACCCTAAACCCTAAACCCAAAAACCCTAAACCCTATATCCTAGACCCTAAACCCTAAAGCCTAAGCCCTAAACCCTAAACCGTAGACCTTAAACCCTAATCCCTAAACCCAAAAACCCTAAACCCTAAACCCTATACCTTATACCCTATACCCTAACCCTAAACTCTAAACCCCAAACCCTAGACCTTAAACCTTAAGCCCTAAACCCTAACCCCTAAGCCCTAAACCCTAGACCCTAAACACTAAATCCTAATCCCTAAACCCTAAACTCCAAACCCCTAAACACTAAAACCTAAACACTAAACCCTAGACCCATGACCCTAAACCCAAGACCCGAGACCCTAGACCCTAAACCTTAAACCGTAAACCATAAACCCTAGCCCCTAGACCCTAAATTCTAAACCCTAAACCCTCAAACCTAGACCCAAAATGCTAGACCCTAAACCCTAAACCTTAAAACCTAGACCCTAAACCCTTAACCCTAAACCGTGGGAAAAATTGCAATTTTGCCACAGCTGAAAAATCCATTTTGGCCCCATCCCTTTTGTAATCACTTTTCCATTTAGTCCTATTATTCTTCCTCAATTTGATCCCTAAGCCCTAAATTCTAAACCCTAAACCTTCAATACTAAACCTTAAACCCTAAACCCTAAACCTTAAACCCTAAAACCCTAAACCCTAAAGCCTAGACCATAGATCCTAGACCTTAAACCCTAAACCCTAAATCCTAAACAATAAAATCAAGACCCTAGACCCTAAACCCTAAAACCTAGACCTAAACCCTAAACCCTAGACCTTAGACCCTAAACCCTAAACCCTAAGCCCTAAACCCTAAATCCTAGACCTAAGACCCTAAACCCTAAACCATAAACCCAAAAACCCTAGGCCCTAAACCCGATACCGTAGCCCCTAAACCCTAAACCCTAAACCCTAGACCTTAAACCCTAAACCCTAAACCCTAAACCCTTGACCCTAGACCCTAGACCCTAGACCATAAACCATAAACCCTAAACCCTAAACCCAAAACCCTAAGCCTTAAACCCTAAACCCTACACCCTAGACCCTAGAACTGAAACCCTAAACCCTAAACCATAAAACCTAAACCCTAAAATCTAAAACCCTAAACCCTAAAACCTAAACTCCAAACCCTAGACCCTAGACCCTAGACCCTAAACCCTAGACCCTAGACCCTTGACCCTAACCCTAAAACCCTAAAACCTAAACCCTAAACCCAAGAGCCTAGACCCTAAACCATAAACCCTAAACCCTAAACCCTAAAACCTAGACCCTAAAACCTTCACGAATTATGAGGCAAAAGACTTGTTGTGCAAGTGAGTGAAACACGTCGATTCGCGTTGTATTTGCAAACCGGAGTGGTTTTGATGCTCCAATTGGAATCATCATGGCATGGGAGGAGAGTGGATCATGTCTTAACATATTCTGGACAACAAATGCGGTCGGATCACAGAAAGCTTCACGAATTACGAGGCAAAAGACTTGCTGCGCAAGTGAGTGAAACACGTCAGTTCGCGTTGTATTTGCAAATCAGAGTGGTTTTGATGCTCCAATTGGAGTCATCATGGCATGGGAGGAGTGTGGATCAGGTCTTAACATATTCCGAATGACAAATCGCGGTCGGATCTCAGAAAGCTTCATGAATTACGAGGCAAAAGACTTGTTGCGCAAGTGAGTTAAACAAGTCGGTTCGCTTTGTATTTGCGAACTAGAGTGGTTTTGATGCTCCAATAGGAGTCGTCTTGGCATGGGAGGTGCGTGGATCATGTCTTAACATATTTTGGAAGACAAATCACAATCGGATCTCTGAAATCTTCACGAATTACGAGGCAAAACACTTGTTGCGCATGTGAGTGAAACACTTCGGTTCGCGTTGTATTTGCGAACCGGAGTGGTTTTGATGCTGGAATTGGAGTTGTCATGGCATGGGAGGAACGTGGATCATGTCTTAACATATCCCGGACCACAAATCGCTGTCGGATGTCAGAAACCTTCATGAATTATGAGGCAAAAGACTTGTTGCGCAAGTGAGTGAAACACATTGGTTCGCGTTGTATTTGCCAACTAGAGTGGTTTTAATGCTGGAATTGGAATCTTCATGGAATATGACGAGCGTGGATCATGTCATAACATATTTCAGACGACAAATCGCGGTCAGATCTCAGAAACCTTCACGAATTACGAGACAAAAGACTTGTTGCACAAGTGAGTGAAACATGTCGATTCGCGTTGTATTTGCGAACCGGAGTGTTTTTTATGCTGGAATTGGAATCGTCATGGCATGAGAGGAGCGTGGATCATGTCATAACATATTCCTGATGAGAAATCACGGTCGGATCTGTGAAACCTTCACGAATTACGAGGCAAAATACTTGTTGCGCAAGTGAGTGAAACACGTCGGTTCGAGTTGTATTTGGGAACCAGAGTGGTTTTGATGCTCCAATTCGAGTCGTCACGGCATGGGAGGAGCGTGGATCATGTCATAACATATTCCGGACAAGAAATTGTTGTCGGATCTCTGAGACCTTCTCGAATTACGGGGCAAAAGACTTGTTGCGCAAGTGAGTGAAACACGTCGATTCGCGTTGTATTTGCGAATCAGAGTGGTTTTGATGCTCCAATTAGAGTCATCATGGCATGGGAGGAGCGTGGATCATGTCTTAACATATCCCGGACCACAAATTGCGGTCGGATCTCAGAAACCTTCATGAATTACGAGGCAAAACACTTGTTGCAAAAGTGACTGAAACACGTCGGTTCGCGTTGTATTTGCGAACCGGAGTGGCTTTGATGCTCCAATTGGAGTGTCATGGCATGGTAGGAGCGTGGATCATGTCATAACATATTTTGGACGAGAAATCGCGGTCAAATCTTTAAAACCTTCACGAATTACGAGGCGAAAGACTTATTGCGCAAGTGAGTGAAACACGTCGGTGCGAACCGGAGAAGTTTTGATGCTCCAATTGGAGTCGTCATGGCATCGGAGGAGCGTGGACATGTCTTAACATATTCTTGTTGAGCAAGTGAGTGAAACACGTCGGTTCGCTTTGTATTTGCGAACCAGAGTGGTTTTGATGCTCAAATTGGAGTTGTCATGGCATGGGAGGAGCGTGGATCATGTCTTAACATATTCCAGATGAAAATCGTGGTCGGATCTCGTAAACCTTCACGAATTACCAGGCAAAAGACTTGCTGCGCAAGTGAGTTAAACATGTCGGTTCGCTTTGTATTTGCGAACCGGAGTGGTTTTGATGCTGGAATTGGAGTGATCATGCCATGGGAGGATCGTGGATCTTGTATTAACATATTCTGGAGGACATATCGAGGCAAAAGACATGTTGCACAAGTGAGTGAAACACGTTGGTTCGCGTTATATTTGCAAATCGGAGTGGTTTTGATGCTAGAATTGGAGTCGTCAGGGCATGGGAGGAGCGTGGATCGTGTCTTAACATATTCCAGATGAGAAATTGCTGTTGGATCTCAGAGACCTTCACGAATTGCGATGCAAAAGAATTGTTGCGCAAGTGAGTGAAACACGTCGGTTCGCTTTGTATTTGTGAACCAGAGTGGTTTTGATGCTCCAATTGGAGTCGTCATGGCATGGGAGGAGCGTGGATCATGTCTTAACATATCCCGGACCACAAATCGAGGTCAGATCTCAGAAACCTTCACGAATTACGAGGCAAAAGACTTATTGCGCAAGTGAGTGAAACACGTCGGTTCGCGATGTATTTGCGAACCGGAGTGGTTTTGATGCTGGTATTGGAGTCGTCATGGGATAGGAGGAGCGTGGATCATGTCATCACATATTCCGGACGACAAATCACAGTCGGATCTCTGAAACCTTCACGAATTACGCGGCAAAAGATTTGTTGCGCAAGTGATTGAAACACGTCGGTTCGCATTGTATTTGCGAACCGGAGGGGTTTTGATGCTCCAATTGGAGTCGTCATGGCATGGGAGGAGCGTGGATCATGTCTTAACATATTCCGGACAAGAAATTGTTGTCGGATCTTTGAGAAGTTCACAAATTACAAGGCAAAAGACTTGTTGCGCAAGTGAGTGAAACAAGTCGATTCACGTTGTATTTGCGAACCGGAGTGGTTTTGATGCTCCAATTGGAGTCATCATGGCATGGGAGGAGCGTAGATCATGTCTTAACATATTCTGGACAACAAATTGCGGTCGGATCTCAGAAAGCTTCACGAATGACGAGGCAAAAGACTTGCTGCGCAAGTGAGTTAAACACGTCGATTTGCTTTGTATTTGCGAACCGGAGTGGTTTTGATGCTCCAATTGGAGTCTTCATGGCATGGGAGGAGCGTGGATCATGTCTTAACATATTCCAAAAGACAAATCACGATCGGATCTCGGAAACCTTCACGAATTACGAGGCAAAACACTTGTTGCGCATGTGATTGAAACACTTCGGTTCGCATTGTATTTGCGAACCAGAGTGGTTTTGATGCTGGAATTGGAGTTGTCATGGCATGGGAGGAGCGTGGATCTTGTCTTAATATATTCCGGACCACAAGTGGCGGTCGGATCTCAGAAACCTTCACGAATTACGAGGCAAAAGACTTGTTGCACAAGTGAGTGAAACGCATTGGTTCGCGTTGTATTTGCGAACGAGAGTGGATTTGATGGTCCACTTGGAGTCGTCATGGCATGGGAGGAACGTGGATCATGTCTTAACATATTCCAGACGACAAATCGCAGTCGGATCTCAGAAACCTTCACAAATTATGAGGCAAAAGACTTGTTGCGCAAGTGATTGAAACACGTCGATTCGCGTTGTATTTGCGAACCAGAGGGGGTTTGATGCTCCAATTGGAGTCGTAATGGCATGGGAGGAGCGTGGATCATGTTTAGAGGACCGTGACCGGCACAGACACAGGGAATTTCCCTATTCCTGTAAGCCTTATCACCTAATTCACAGAATATCTATTATTGAAAATACATCCACATGCAGTATAATACCATGCCTACACCAAAATGGTGGCCTATCCTAGGCAAGCAAATCCATGCCCAGTGCCTCTTCAGGATATAGATATAGGAAAACACACATAATATATAACCTGTGTACCGGCTACACATCCGAAGATGCTGCCTATCCTATTCACATGCAACAGATATATGTATATATATATAGATATATTTTGAAAACAAATTTTCCCTGTATTGTAGTAAAATAAATCCTGATCTTTAAGGCGTGTGAAGCTGACAGTTCTAGATTTTGTAATACAATCTAATTGGGTACGTCAACCCTTTACTTTATGATACAACAATAAAGTAAATTAAATTACAATTACACTTTATTAACTCACATGAACAAGTTGTGGGTCTTGGAAAGTGTTGCTCAACCCTCGTTCCACCGAGACTTCTTCCACCTGTACTTAACCGGTCTGTGTATAGTAAAAATGAGGTGTGAGTCTTAACCATGCGACTCAGTGAAGACTCTCCCCTCTCCGGCGCAAGGTGGGTACCATAGCGCTGGGTTTGGGAGTCATACACAACCACATGCAAAAACAACTAGTTATTGTTGTTAACATACATTCTTGGTGATCACACAACAACAGAAATTTCACCCAAACACTCACATGCATTTAAAAACTGTAAACATGCAGCAGTTTATTCCACGTCATCAATCAGCAAGTAAACATGTAACATATAGTGCCGTCTACCTACCGGTCTTCTCACGTTTCAGCATGTCTGAATCAAACAAGACGTATGGTTGCGTAATCCTGTACGTTACCACTACGCTGCACAATCAGCAATTATATGCAAACACAGATAATTTATACATACACAAAGATGCTAAACATACATCTACTTAATCTCCCCAACTCTGGGGTATCTACTAGCCACTACATGGCTTTCCTACTTCGAACCCGTGCACTCGGGTTACTGGCCACCACGTGGCAAAGCATACCTAACCCATTCACTTGGGTACTGGTCACCTCGTGACAATTCTATTAATCAAACAATGCTTAACCCATTCACTTGGGTACTGGTCACCTCGTGACAATTCTATTAATCAAACACAATCAACTTCTATCTATCAAACAACTGATACGTAGCCACCACGTGGCACGTCCTAACCCCTTGCTGCGGGGCAATAGCTTGAGCCCACTCGTCCATTACCCAACCAGGCCACATGGCGGGCACGACACTACGTCTCGAAGCATGGCCCTTGTCACACCCTAAAACCCTAAAACCTAAACCATAAACCCTAGAGCCTAGACCCTAAACCATAAACCCTAAACTGTAAACCCTAAAACCTAGACCTAAACCCTAAACCCTAAAAACTAGACCCAAAACCCTTAACCGTAGACCCTAAACCCTATACCCTAAACGCTAAATCCTAAATCCCGAGCCCTAATCTGTAAAAGCTGTACCCTAAACCCTAGACCCTAAACCGTAAACCCTAAACCTCAAACCCTAAACCCTAAACCCTAGACCCCAAAGCCTAAACCCTAAGCCCTAGACCCTAAACGCTAAACCCTACACCCTAAACCCTAAACTCCAAACCCTATATCCTAGACCCTAAACCCTAAACCCGAAACCATAACATTAAACCCTAACCCAAAAACACTAAAACCTAGACCCTAAACCCTAAACCCTAGACCCTAAACCCTAAACCATAAACCCTAAACCCAAAAACCCTAAACCTTAAACCCTAAAACCTAAACCCTGGACCCTAAACCCTAAACTCTAAACCTTAAACCCTAAACCCTAAACTCTAAACCTTAAACCCTAAACCCTAAACCCTATACCCTAAACTCTACACCCTAGACCCTAAACCCTAGACCCTAAGCCTAAACCCTAAACCCTAGACCCGAAACCCCAAATGTAACATCCCAAAGTTGAAACCCAACTTTGACCAAAAGTTTAACTGTTGACTTTTTCAAAAAGTATTGACTTTTCTTTAACATGGTTGACTTATTGATTTTTGAGTGTTTGAATGTGTTTGCTTTTACCTTTGCTTGTAAATAAGTCTATGAAACCCTAACTAGAGGCCAAGAGGCCAAAAAATCAGAGGAAAATGACCAGAGGAATCCTAACCCTAACCCTAGGGACTAAACTGAAAGGAAAAACTTAGTTTTTAACCCTTTTCTTTAGTGAGTTAAACAGGGTGGAAAAGACCTATTTGACCCTACAAAGATACCCTAGGACACTCTAGAGATACCCTAAGACTTAGCTAAGGGACCCCAACCTCAAGAAAAGTCCTAAAAGGACACATTTTCTCCAGTAGAAATTCAGGACTAAAAAGAAAGAACTGAAAAACTTAAGTTGAAGCCCTTTAGCTTACTTAAGGACTAAGGAAGCTCAATTTAACCACTTAGAGGCACCCTAAACTACCCTAAAAAGTGCCAGCCATGAAATTAAATAAAAAACAAACATAATTAGGTAGGTTACATATTTTAAAAACCGAGATAAATAGAAAATTTATCACAAATTAATCCCTTTTTAATACTTTTAAGAATTTGTAACCGAATTCACTATCTTTAAAGAGGAGCCAATACAATTTAGGTATTTATAACCTCCAGCAACTAGAGGAAACCGAAGGCAAGGAGAAAGTGACCAGAAATAAGATTTAAATGCCAAGACCTATCAACTTATGACTCAAATTAAACAACCCCTTAAGCCTCACTCACTAATACACCTAGACTAAGTCTACCCGAGGCCTAAGTGCCTAATTGCCCACCCAAACACCCCTTAGGGGTGCCAGCACACCTTACTTAGGTGTCCTAAGAGGAAAATAAGAAGCACCAGCAGCTGGACAGCTTGCCTTTCTAATCATTTCACTCACACATTCCTTGGTGGCTATAAAAGGAATGAAAACCAAGAGGAGGCCATACCAGCAACCATAAACCAGAAATTGAGAGCTGAGAGCAAGAGAGGATAGGATCAGAGAGAGGCTAAGACTGTGTGTGAGCTGAGGGAATCGAAGATGGGCAGCTGAAGGTAGAGAGAGAAGCAGAAATCCACACACCCTTTCACAGCAGAACTTTGTTTTTCTTGCACCAAGTTGCCCACTCAATCCAGAAGCTCAAACGCGAGTTTCTTCTTTTGAAAATCAAGGTAACGTAGTGTTACCCTTCCTTCTGTATCCCTGAGCCAAGAGCATCCACCAGAAATGGTGGTATGAGCCTCTATGACTCAATTTCTCGTTGCTGCCACAGAGAGCTCTATTTTGGGCAGTGTTGCTTCCAGGAAGCATATCTCTCTCATTTCGTGTCCAAATTAAGCGTGTGAGTAGTCAATAGAAAGCTATGAGAATGAACTTTAAAATACCCTTAGTGCATGTATGATCAGAGGCTTCGGTACAGGGGTTCAAAGCCTCGAAAACCTGTTGATATTATGCTAAAAATGTTGTTTTCTGATATGGAAGTGTATGCTTGCTATTTTTGTTGTTTCTGGTAGTTTGAGTTCTAAACTGAGTCTAGATGAGCTAATAAATGTTAATGGGACTATGGGAAGTTGAAGACTTGCTTTGATTACTTCTAAGAACTCCTGGTTCAGTAGTGGGATTTTGTGGATGAAGGGTTCAAAACTTGATTTGCAGTAAGTTCTTTGATTTTTAATTCTGAAAATGTCCATCCTTTCTCTGTGACACTTCTGCCAGGGTTACTAGGGGTGGTTGCTAGCCCAAATTTACTTGGGAAAAATGTTAAGTTTCAAAATAGGAAAGATGTGGTAGCTTGCTATTTTGAGAAAAATGAAAGTAGGACATTGTTGGAGAGTATAACCTGAGTTTTGTCAATGGACTTGCAAACTTACTATTTCTAATATTTGTGAAATTTAACATGATTTACTGAGGTTTCTAACCACCAAAACCCTGAATGCTTGCTAGAAATTTTAGTGGAAGTTGTGAATTTCAATTGTGTAGAGGTTATGGTATGATCATGAGTGCTGTGTTTGATTAGATTTATGGTGTATGATCAAAATTGGACCCCTAAACACTGTAAATTTGCTGAAATTCTTGTTTGGGCATTGTCTAAACACCTAAGTGGCTAAAATGGCAAAATTTCCCTTGACACTGTGAAACTTACCCTTTACTGTCAAACAAGATTTCTGAGGGTAGGAAATACTAAAAACAGTAGAAGAAAAGTGCCAAGAAGGGCAGGCCTTTGAGCATGCATCTGTGTTTTAGCAGGCATCTGTGAAACTAAAATGCCTTGAAGGGCAGGCCTTTGAGCATGCATCTGTGTTTATGATGTACATATGCCCTAGAGAGGCAGTATCTGTGGTTGCATGTGCCCTGGAGAGGCAATACCAGTCTTTTGATGTGCATATGCCCTGGAGATGCAATACCTATGTTTGATTTGCATATGCCCTGGAGAGGATATTGAATGGCAACTGAGTAAACATTACCTGTGTATAAAAATTATATTGTATAGCATGATCTGTATGAAAAGGACACACTAGGCTGGCTAGGAATGTGTCCGGGACGTAGCTGCCTAGCAACTAGTGAGGAAATAATCCAGTCCGGGACTGGTGATCCTAAGGTTCTAACTTTGTGCGCACATCGGGGGACGCCCTGGAATGTTAGGTAA